>JAPYYQ010000236.1:0-119498 GCA_030522585.1 Anagyrus pseudococci
TGAAATTTCAGCTTGATCGGAGCATTTTTCGAGCCGTAAAGCTCGGAATAAAATTTGCGAATTGCCGATAAAACAGGTGACTCCGACGTCCTCTTAAGTTTCCAAAAATATATATAAAGTCATCTTTCAAAAAAAAATTTCGCGTTCCAAAAATCCACGTTTGCGCGTGTAAAACCTATATGTATACTCGGTGCTCCAAAAGAAAAGAAGAAAACAAAAGAGAGAGAGAGAGAGAGAGAGAGAGAGAGAGAGAGAGAGGGGTAGAGAGAGCTACCGAGAAGTCCAGGCGTCCCCATAACCAGGAGCCCCGGCGCCACGGCAGCGGCAGTTAAACTTAACTAACGACACCATTAAAATATCAGCGCCCACGGCTTGGTATATAGCATACGCTGGAGAGTAGAGCGGAGAGTGGGATGGTACGGGCGGGTGGGGCAGGGGGAGTAGAGCGATGCGCGCTTAGCCGATCATTAAACGCTCCGTGAGGAGGACTACTGCGGGCAGAATAATGCGGCCCGTCCTTGTCGTCGTCGTTGTCTCTTTCTCTTTCTCCAGTAGCGCTCTCTTTTTCCGCGATACCGTCTGCCATCGGAGGGGGAGGGTGAAGCGATCGCTAGCGCCGCTAAAGGCCCATACACATGCGCCGTTCTATTTGGGACCAGAGCGGTATATTCCCAGCGAGAGAAAGAGCTCTGCCGCA
Source organism: Anagyrus pseudococci (assembly GCA_030522585.1). Taxonomy (NCBI): domain Eukaryota; kingdom Metazoa; phylum Arthropoda; class Insecta; order Hymenoptera; family Encyrtidae; genus Anagyrus; species Anagyrus pseudococci. The sequence goes on from JAPYYQ010000236.1 coordinate 698, forward strand.
ACGGGGCCGTAAAAATAGGCCCTTGCGGCCCGCCGATATGTTTATTGCTCTCTGTCGATCGTACGATGCTCCCAGCCCCACACCCCTTCTCCCCTCTCACATTCTTTTTCTTTAGGGCTTTCTTCGGCAGCTCAGCTGGCAGTTTTTGCGCTCGCGCGTCGATTGCGCCAGTAGTGGGTCTTATCCAGCCTCGAGAGCGCGCCCGGTAATTGAACGATTATTTCGAGAACGCGCTAGGCCTGTCGGCAGCTTCGGTACGCTTGTGCAACTTGAGCTTCTCGCTCGCGCGCGCTCCTAAAATCTGCGCCCGGCCCGCGGGAGATGAATTCTCGCGAGTGCGCGATTTCGTTTACTCTCGTTTTTCCGATCGAAATAAATCGGACTCCGAGAAGTGATTAAAAGTTGGGCTACTCTCTCTCTCTCTCTTTCTCTCGAGCAATTGATAGGAAATCAGTTCGCTTGTTTTTCTTTCTTTTTTTTTTGTTTTTGTTCAACAGCGAGTTCAATTTTGTTTTTTCTTTAAGAATATAGGATAAACTTTTGGCGTTGAAACTTAAGATTTTGTTTTTTCATAAAAACAGTTTTGAGTGACACTTTTATTCAAGCCCGTAATCTGCTTTATGTGATTATTCGAGCAATGCAATTGTCCAGAGCTGTTTTATTTGCGAGAATACGAGGACGTACACTTGCGATCGGAGAATAACAATTTTTAATTAGATTTATGCACTTCTAATCTCACGTTTCAATTCGTTAGTGTTGGAGGTATGCCATAAATACTGCGGCAAAGGCATTTTTAGAAAACCCATCGACGTATCGAGTGTTTATTTCTGTACATCTTTTGTACATTCGAAAACACGAGAATTTCAAATGCTTGCACGTTTTGTATGCGATCAACATACGTTATCGAAATAACTCAATTAAGCAAGAAATTCCTTCGAACTTTTTAAGCGCGAGAACACTGCTTTTCTCAAATAATAAATTACCAAGCCTAGCAAATTTAAAAGCTGAAACATCTGCGCAAACATTCTCCAAGCTATTCGTGTAATTCCGATGTTCAAACAAATAAACACTTTATCTTTGTGAATCTACCTTTTACCCAAAAAATCAGTTTAACCCGAAACTCGTCTCATATTATCCAATATTATCAAAAATAAAGAAAAATCAGCTCTCTGTAAAAAAAAGCCAAATTCATCGAAAAAAACACGCACAAGGGGTCTTCAAACAAATAATACGCGAAAGACGAATCGAGGAAGCGGTATTTCGACCGAGTTTGCGAAAATAATACGAGAGATCCGCGGGGTCGTGGCTAAGGGTCGCCGACCCGGGCGTACGTACGGAAATAGGATCGAAGCCTTAGGTAAACGCGACTTCCTCCCCCCTTGCCCCCTTGCGCTTGGAGAGCGGCCAGGAGAACGGGAGAAAGAGAGTAAGGAAGAAAGAGAGAGAGAGAAGGGGGGTTGGAAGATGTACGCACGATTTCGCAAGCAGAATTCGCGGCTGTCTATTCGGATGTTTAGGACTCGTTTGGGGACTATTTTGCATCTACGATTTTGTCCGTCGACTTTACTTGATTTCTCATTGGTTTATCATACGGCATACAATGAGAATGCCAATGTGCGTAGATTATGGCCGTTAACCAAGGTGAGTTATTCGATTTTTGAAAAAAAAAAACAAAAAAAAACTCGATAAATCCTCTAAAGTTGCATAAATTTACTTAATCCACGTTACGAGAGGATACTTAATATTTATTTCTCGAATGTCCTATTGAAGGAAATTTAATGAGAGAAAGAGACGTCTTTGCTCATCCTTCTATTTATTTTTCTCTTGACGAACGCACGTTTTATTTACCGATCTTGAATAAAAATCAAATTTTATTACTTAACGTTTCGATTACAGTTCTGTTATGAAAGGTTTAATCGCAGGTACCAACCAGCTGCGATTCTTCTCAAACTTTTACTACAAACGCGCGCGAGAGAGAAAAAGAGAGAAAGAGACGGCGAGTAATAGCCGGCACACGAGCAGCAAAAACAACGCACGTTATATGCTGCTTCGGCGTTTCTTTTGCACCGAGCGCGCGCTCGGTCATCAACGATCGAGCCCTAACGCCTCTCCCGTGTCTGTAATTAATCGCGAAGCCGCACTACAGCCAAGAATGATTGATTACCTTTTAAAACTATTTCCTCCCTCGCCTCTCCTACAAAACACATATAAGCGCGGAGCGAGGCAATTTTTCGGTTTTACCTGACCCTATATTTCATCGTTTTTTTTTTTATTCAAAGTTTCGATTTGATTAAAATTTTTCATTTAGAAAAGAGCGTTCAGAAGTCTATTAGGAGGGAAGCAGCCCACGGCTATTTATCCAAGTCGTTTGTATGACAAAAGCAAAAGGGGGAAAAGAGCAAGGATTATTATCATTACCGATCTCAAAGCAATCAGAGGTTATTCGCGCATGGAGGAAGGTAGCCACACCTTGGTCGTGCCACTGCAGCGACCGGTATACTCTAGCACACTTCGCGACCTCGCGCTCTTTTGTCCGACGGCGTTTCCCCCCTTGCCCCCTCGTGCCGAGGAGGAGTGACCTATTCCTCGTCTAGCCGACGAGAGGGTATATACGTGCCGGGTCAACGAGAGCTTTAAGCCGCTGCGGAGAAAAATCGGCCGAGCGACCGCTATGCCGCTGAGGCAGAAAGAGAGAGAGAGAGATAGCTCTCACTCTCCTCGTCGTCGTAATCGTCGTCCGTGTTAGGCGACTCTCGCTTGCCCATAACGCGATAATCATCGATATTTTGCCCCTCCCTGCCCGCGCTCCTTCCGCATACCGATTTAGCGTGCTCCTCGGCACGTGACTGTGCGCGTGTGGAGGCCACGGAAATTGCCGGTCCACGAGGTGACCATGATACCAGCTTGAGATAACGAGTATGAAACGCGCGAGTACTCTGCTGACCGAGCACTCCAGTCTTCTTGTGAAGATGATAGAAAATGTAAGAAAAGGACGAAACGATATGTGTTTTTAGGGTATTTGTTAGTAGCCCTTTTAAAGACTTCAGAAAATAATAAATATCGATGAACGGGGTGTAACTTAAATTCCCCTTTACACAAGCGTCAAGAGCCCCGTGTGACTTATTTTCTATTTTTTTTTAGTTTGCAGCGCCGTTTATCGTCACTATAATCTCGAAATCAACCGACTTCCGCGCATCAGGCAGTCATAGAACTTGCAGGCCTCGAATGTCACTCCATTAAAGAGATTCAGTCTCTTGGCAGGGCCAAGCACCAAAGCCGTGTAACAAGAGGCCATAGCTACACTTAGATGCCAGGAAAGCGTCTCATTAGCGCATAAGCGCGCCAAGGCCCGTGATCGTTGGCTCCGAGAGCTTCGCTTTAACAAATTCGTCATAAACGCGGAAACGCAGCACATGATCGGCCATTACGGTCAAATAGCCAAGACCCTTAGATGGGCGATCTCGGTGAAGAGGTCGCGTCTCATCAGAGTAACGTAGAGAAAGGGCTGGGGGAGGGGAACAACGGCAGAGATAATACGGCAGGCCAAGACGAGCCATCGCGGAAGTATAACCCCATAGAAAGAGGAGGAGGTAGCGGGGGAGCAGGTCTCTCTCGCTTCTTCCTGTCATTGTCAGGCAGTAAGAGAGAGAGAGAGAGGGGCTCAAGAGTTAACCGATAGGCTGTACCGATAGCTCTGGCCCGCCGCGGCGAGAATTATAGCGTATAGCGACTCTCCTTCTGCGGCGCTCCTTTTTCGCCCTCTATCTCGAGCGCCGCATGGCAAAAGAGAACTGCAGCGGCAGGAGCCCTGTAAGAACGAAAGCAAGACAGGGAGAGAGGCTTACGGAGCCGCGGGCCGCGTTGCTGCTGCTGCTGCAACTGCCGCGCGCGATCGCTAGGAATTGGCCTTTCACACGTGAACTACGCCTCTTGGCGGCGCTCTCTCGCGTGCGCGGCCTTATACACAAGCCCTCCCTATCTCTCACTCTCTTTCTCTTATATCTGCCGTGTCTACGTGTGGGAGAGAGAGAGAGCGTGTCTACGTGTACGTACGTGGGAAACGAGCAAGCCGCCGGCGGATTTTCTTATCGAGAGCCTCGCGACTTTTTGCGCGCACGCCTATACTTGCGCGCAAACTCATCAGCCTGACGCTCCCTCGTCTCCCTCCCCTCTTTTTCTCTCTCTCTCTCTCTCTCTCGCTTTCTGTCTTTCTTTTACTACCTTGCGCGTTGGAGAGAGCTTAGGGAGGCGCGGAATCTGCAATAGGCCGGCAAAGGCTTAGCAAAGGCCGCCGCGACTAGGTGGCTGCTATTGCCCCGCGATATATATGATGCGTAAATTTATATACGCAAGGATGTGCGAGCTTTCCCGCGCCGGGCGAAATTGGACGCGCGGCCTCTGTACGTACGTATACTGCAGCTCTACTCGCACGAGAGAAAGAGCTCTAGCGAGTGCTCGTATCGGCCCCTGGAATGCGGTGATTGGCTGCTGTTGCTGCTGTGAGAATGCCTCTCGAAGGACAATTTACCGACGCTGATATCGGCTTGATATTTATTTGTCGATGCGCGTTCCCGCGTGCAAGCACTGCCGGCGAGAGAGCCGCTCGCTGCTGCCCGTCTCGAGACTGCACTTGTAAAATAATTAAGCGTAAAACTTGATTTTTTTCCTTCTTCAAAGTTTTTCATTTTATTATCTTTTCGGATTTTGCGCAATGAGGCGTTTTAATGCGACTGAGAGGGGAAAGGGGGGAGATTTTAGTATGATTTTAGTGGCGAACTGAGCGGCTGTAAAATTAGTAACGGGAAATTATGCGTGTTCGAGCTCAATCGAGAATATTATATGCAGCGGCACAGGATGCTGTTTTTTTTTTACTCGAGATCGCGAAAGAGATAAATTCGCAAAGAAAAAGAAATCCGTATCGATAACGATGCCGTCACTTTATCAACGGCGATTCTTTTTTTACGGCATGCCGATATCATTATTATTCCAACGTCATCGGTATATCGTTACTTTTTCTTTCCTCCGAGCGAAACAAAAAGTAGATGACGCAGAAACGTCAATAAGCCATCGTTCTCCCCCCAATAAATCATCAATTTTCGCGACAGCTCGGTAAGTGGCCGTGTGCGTGCGTGTGCCGGTTTCATAAAAATGCCCACGAGCTCGCCGTCTAAGCGGAGTGTGTCCTTGTCACTCAGAGAGAGAGTGAGTAGCCTCGCAGCCGACACAATCGCCCACGCGCGGTTGGTTGGTCGTACGCTGGGGGTGAACGGAAAAAAAATCGTCAATCCACATGCGTCGAACGGCGTATATATAAATCGGGGGGAGGGAGCCTGGCCGCGATACTAGTTTCATGGGCGCACGGACACACGCGCGCATTCCGCGTGCCGCGACCCGAGCCTTTTCTGGCCCTGCGCGACAACGCGCGCCGCCGAGCCGGACGCGGGTATAGAAGGCCTCCGTCGAACAAGGATTTTCTGGCTCTCTCGACATGTCCCAGAAACTAGGCGGCCATCTCGTCTCTGGCATTTCTGCTTAATTAAGATTCCAGCTTTTTCGATTATGTACGCGCGAACGACTTTTCGGCGGGTGATTTCGGTAAGCCGAGAGATGGACTCTCGCGATCCTTATCTGCCGCAGGCGAAGTTCTGGGCTTTGAAGGCGCGAGTAAGAGTTTGCGACGAGGGAAATGTCGAAGGAGGCTGAGAGAGGCGGCATCGGTATATAAAAATTTTGGATACCCGAGATTTACGATACGACATTAATTTGTGAATCGTAAAATCGCGTTTATTGTCGCCGAGGGAGCATAAAAGATTTAACTTAATTGCTGCGTTACGGTTCGAACATTAGAAAGGAGCGCCGTCTGCGCTTTCCATTTTTATATCTTGTCGTTGCAATAGCGTTACGCCAAGTCCCTCGAAACCGTACGTGCCTCTGTAGTGTAACTACGTTGCCCTACGGGCGTTATAATCCGCGAATAAGCTCGATAAAACAATTTAAAGTCGAGCCAAAATTAATACCAGATTACTATGTCGCTCTCCCAGTCCTATTTTTTTGCAGGTTACAACTATCGCACTTTCTATTTCTCCGCTTGTATCTCGGGGTCTCGGCGAAACAGAAAATAAAAACCATCAGCCGTCGCGCGAATTGAAACGAGCGATCAGTCACGAGATTGTCAAATAAGCGTATTTTATCCAAACGAGAGATCTAGTCATTTTAAAATACACATTCTTCCGCTCGACTTGTTAAATTCTCATTTTTTTCATCAGCAAAGTCGAATCATCGCGGCGATGACACTCTCGCATGGGGCACACGGCCGGGAGCTAAAGAGAAAACAACGAAACCGTCAAGACACGATGAATTTACGTACGTATATATACGTATATACAGTTGGAGGAGGCGTTAAAAAGCCTCGCTCCAGTATATGGGAATCCAGCTCGCGACATTAAGCCGAGAGTCCCTCTCTCTCTCTCGCGAGCGCTCTCTTGGCTAAACGCTTCAAATGAATTTACGACGCTGGGCTCGCGCACGCCAGAAGTGTCCTCCCATCGGCCTCTAAAGAGAGGGAGAGAGAGAGAGAGGGCACAGAGCGGGGGAGTAAAGCCAGCGTTTTCCCACGACCCAGAGAGGTCCTCGGAGGCGCCAAGCTGACCGGCTTTTATTCTTCTCCTCGAGTAAGAGAGAAGGGGGGGGGAGGAGGGATTTCTCTGGCACAGCAAGAGAGAATCCGGCAGTTTGTTATTCTTATAAGACGCGAATTCCCGGTGGCCGGTGCGTTTGTATACGCGGAGCGCGCGCATAAATTATAACGGGGAGTTGGTAGTAGTGCCGAGGCCGATAATCAAGGAGGAGAGAAACGATGATGCGCAATGCCTGGAATTTCGTAAGAGGACTCATTCAGCTCGTTCTCCCTGGAATTATGACGTGTTTGTGTATGCCTGTGCTTCAGCCCCAGATGAGGGAATTGTCAGTGAACTCGCGCTAATAGCGCTCTCTCGCACTCTTCGATCAAACCTTCCTCTCCGGTCCTCGTACTGCTCGACGCGAGTGGCTGACGTTTGAGTGTCTCTTACGTATCCGTTTTTACTCGACTTTTGCTAAAGATGATTATCAACTGACGAATTTGAAGTAGCTTTTTCGTTGCGGAAAAGATTTTGAAGCTTAAAAAAAAAATAAGAAGAATAAAAATCAAATTAGGGATTCGCAAATGGCTTTGTAATCAGCGCAATAAATTTCCGATGCAGGCAAAAATATTCTGGCTGTATATTTTTGAATTTCGTCGAGATAAATATGACATATCGCGTCAATCATCGATCAAAGGCCAAATATAAAAACCGTCGCTAATTAAATTCCGCTCGTCATCCCGCGCGCTCGCTGCGAATGAAGTCGTTTGAAATTATTACTCAATAATCTCCGGGTCGAATCACGACGTGCACACACACAGACTCATCCAGCAGTAAAAACGATATCGAGAAGAAAGAGAGCAGGAGGAGGTAAGGGTAACCCGTACAAAGAATAACAAGAGAGAGAGAGTCTCGACCAATCGAATTTGCCAGGGAGCAACTCGTGGCGAAGGAACTAGTGCAGAAGAAGCTTGCCCGCTGTCTTGGGCACATATACGCGGAAAGCTGACGAGGGGGGTGCGCGCGCGTCGCGCATGCGAATGAGCCGCGGTCACGGGGTGCCAAAACTGGCCACACGACTCTCTCCTTCTGCCAGGGGCCTGATTCCGTAACTATAACGCATCTTATAACGCGCGATACATAACGAAAATTGGGTTCTGCACATGCGCAGAAGCTTATATGAACGGCAATCAAGCCCCAGGTTAGCTTTCTTCTTCTGCTCCCGCTTACCGTGTACGTATACGTATAGAGCTATAACACGGCATAACGCCGGGCTCTCTGACACGTAGGCCTACCCGAGAGCGAGAATAAAATTGGGCCCGCGTCGCACGGGCCGTCGCCAGCGGCGCGCGACAGCGGGAACGAGCTTTCTAATAAACACGAGCCATTGTATGCTAATCGGCAAATGTGCACGGGGGAGGAGAAGGGCTCGAGCGCGCACGTCTCACTTTGGCCTGTGTATACGGCAACTCTCTCCCCCTCTCTCTCTCTCCTTCGCGCGACAGCAGGCCTCGAGAGATCTTGACCAATCGCACCACTTATATCGTCCTTGCCGTATACCCTTCGCCTCGATAGAATTGTCGCGCCTCAGATTTGGACAGCACCTCTTTATTTTTGTTTGTTTTTATTTAGCTTCGGACTTTTCCCAGTGTGTATACTCGGACGAATATGGCTAGGGCGTAAGAGACGATTTTCTCGTTTATTATAACGCGCGTGTCCGCCTGTTATTTTAGCGTATTCGTATTATATAGTTATGAGGCTATTCAAATGAATTGTGCTTATGTTAACGATTCGCCCGCTGTGCGCGATATTCCCTTCGAAAATTATCATAATAACGTTTTGAAAATTTATCATGCGCATAAAGTTGAATGGCTAATAGATTATTTTCGCCCGAATTTGCCAGGCTTAATAACATTTATTTATAATGTACAGCTCTACACGTCCCTCTTCTAGCTTGCTACACTATACTCGAACATTCGGTTGTCGTATACTTCGTCCGAGCACCCGGTTATAAACCCTAACTGTTTCTAAATTTCAAAACTTAGCTGAGGTTTTATTTACAGTCGCAAGAGACGCTATTTTCTTATATTGTTTTCGTTTTTACGTTCTATCTTGAAGTGCGCAGGTACAGCGATTTGCGTCAATAAAAATAATTTAACGAATTTTTTCAACGAGCTTTATTGTGCGAACGTATATCCAAAGTGTATACACGTACGCGGCACTCCTCGACTAGATGTATCAATTCAATGCCTCGAAATGAATTCTGTTAAAACTTAACCTATGGTAATTCATTCAAATGTATTTGTCAGATAAAGGACTTTTCTCACCCTAAATTTCGCGCCAAAAAAAAAAGAACTCGCCGATCTTGCGCATTCATTTCCAGCCACGCGCATTTCGTACACAAGCGCACACAGAATCGCCACAGGACGCGTTTATTTCAATCCCAAGTCGCGAATAACACATAAAGTCAATTTAGCCTAGTACCTTAATATCGCGAATTTTCACGAAATCCCGATAATACTAGATTGAAATAAATAAAAGGACATTACTATGGAACAATTTACAATCCGAATTGATCGTTCATTTGCTTTGAATAGCCGGACTTTGACACGCTCCGGCCGATAGATTAACCGAAATAACCGAAGCTTACGTAGCAAGGTGATTCAAAGTCTCACTCCTCCCCTTCAATGCGAGCCTACGGACCTGGCGTTTTAAAGATAGAGAAATCCATAGCGCGAAATAAAGTCCATTAGAGCCGTCCGGGCGAGTCAGTGCTGTCGTTGTATGCGCCTCGGAAAGGTAGAAGAAGGCCGAAGCGATCGAGAGAGAAAGAGAAGAAAAAGGTCAGAACAGGCGAAACGTACTGCTCAAAAATCCCACACATTTCCTCCTCGGAAAGGCCGCGCGCGCTCGGATACGTCTTACGTAAGTAATGGCCAAGAGGGAGAAAGAGCGAGAGGGGGAGGGAGTCCCAAGAGGCGTGGATCCACATAAAGGCCGGTTGACGAGTTCTCACGCTATATACACTTTCCGAGAGAGAAAGAAGGAGAGACTCGATCCCGCTCGCTCGATTCCGCTTACGAGAGAAGGGGTTGGGCTATACTGCCACCGGAGAGTTGGCGTGTGTGGGCGAGAGGCTCTCCTATACACGCCGGTAATTGCGGATACAACGCGGAATCAGAGAGAGAGAGAGAGAGAGAACCGGGCTTGATTGTCTTGGTTAGATACAGATCTGAGGATGCTCTTGGCTCTCAGTCTTCCTCCTGCTGTAAAGTAGTCCTCTTCATTTTCACGGGGCCGATAACGCGCGCGAGCGAGAGAGAGAGAGAGAGAGAGAGAGAGAGAGAGAGAGAGAGAGAGAGAGAGTTCGGAGCTAAGCGACGGATAACGAGTGCCGTTGTAGCTTGGCTCACCCTTCGGGACACTCTGACCCCTCCTTCTCCTTTCCCCTTACACTCCGCGTCCACCCCCGTCACATGGCTGATGGCCACTTAGATTCGTCTTTCGGACACAGCGTCGGCAGTGTTGGGCTTGCGCAGCAGCCTCCTCCTTCTCTCCGACTACTTGCTGTTCTTATTTTCGCGCCTCGATAATTTATCGGCGGACGACGCCAGAGAAGAATCGCCGGCTCTGCTTTGTGCTACCCTGTGCGCGGCTTTTCTCTCTTTTTATCTTTCTTACGTTGGCGGTGGAGATTGATAAGACGGTATTGCTAGAAGAAACAATTGTGTGTGGGGGGGCATCGGTTTGTGGCAGTGGACCACGAGTGCCTGGACGAAAAGGGGACCTGGTTTCGGTGGGACAAGGCATTTGTAGACGAGACATTGACGCTCATTAGGATTTTAGCTTCTAATTTTGCTGTGCTTGAAAGAAAACGAGACTCGTAGAATATTGGCTGTGGCAAATCAATCGGAACACGTTGTACATTATTTTTCACGCTATTTACGTAAGAGGCGGAATTAGACGAGTATCGTCTCGGATGCGAATGAGAAAATCGCAAGTACAGATCGCTACTTTCGCCTCTCTGGTATCGAGACACACGGTATACCTCGGCAAACGTACAGGACTCGAGAGAGAGAAAAAGAGGGAGAGAGTCTGCTCTCTCGTCTCTTCCGTTGATTTGGAAATGTACTCTTCGGCGACGAATAGACGAGAGAGCGCTCCGGTATTAAGTGAATTAGATGTACTTTCCTTCGTATCTTTATAATAAATCTGAAATGGCGGATGGCGAAGCAAAATGGACTCTATATTGAAGACGTTAAGAGGGAAAAGGGGGAGGTAGGGCGAGAAAAAATAGGAGGCAAGCGAAAGGTAAACAGCATGAAACAGCGCGGAGCAGCAGCCGGAAGCGTTGTCGAGATAGAGAAAGAGAGAGAGTAGTCGGGATGGGCTGCGGGGGGTGCGCTTCTTAATTCTATCGATAAATAAGGACTCTCGGGGCCCGGTAATAAAAATCCGATCGTGACGCCCTTATTAAATTCGCCGTGGATTGAATTTTCCATCCAAACGCGCGGGGGCGCTCGCTCGTAGTTGCTCTCCTCCTGACCCGGCGAAACTTTGCGCCCCAGCAGGAGCTGAAGAAAAAAAAAACAAGAGGAGCAAGAAAAAGAGCCCGTAGACTCCGCCTACTCCTTCTTTCTCTCTCTCTTACTCTGCAAACTTCTGTCCTTGCCTGGATCTTCTTTCTTTTTTCACTTGGACCCTTATTCCTCGTCGTGCGCGCGCGCGCTCTACAGCGCGTCTGTATCGCCGTCCAGCAACTTTGTTATGAAATTATACGAGAAAGAGAAAAAGAGAGAAACTGATGAGTGGCGCAAGCAGCGCTTTTGCAAACTATCGCGTTTATATAAACACGGAGAATCGCTTTGTTGGCGAACTGTAAATTCTCCGCGGCTTATTCGTGCGTGCCGTAAAACTCGTATGGCATATCTCGCGCGTGTATACGATTAATTCGCGAATTTTTCAGACATCGGCATACATCATCCACGACTCCATTATGCCTTTAATACATCATTACCCGCCTTTTTTCTCATATCTATTGAAATTCTATTGAGGAGCTTTGTAAGGGCTGATGGTAGGGAGGGGGGGGGGAATCATTCCATTAAGTTACTAAATTAATAAATTCCGATTACGGGGGCGATAACAATCTCCTCTCCGGGTCTCTGTGGCTGAGCCGGGGCCTCGACATATAAGTCGGGCTCAAAATCACTTAATAATGATTTATCGAAGTCCTCATGCTCCCACTCTCTTCGTCTCGGCGTGTGCGAGTGCGCCAGGTCTCTCCTCGCGTGGCAATAAAACACTCTTATTTCCCCGGGCCTACGTGTGCGCCGAGGCAATAAATACGCGATCTCTGCACAAAACGGTACTACACCTCGGTGAGAGAAGCTGCTCTCTCTCTCTCTTTTTCGCTGTATATAGCCGGGAGGACGTGCGCTAGCGGAGTGGTATGAAAAAAAAGGTCGGCGGCAGTATCTAAGTCCCTCTCGTTCCCCGTTCTGCGCATTTGAGGGGAGGACGAGGGCATTGCAGCTGCAGAGGGACAAAAAGCGAGAACGGGATATATCTCGCGTTGGTGAGGCCTACTCCCATTAAAAGCCATATAAGAGCCACGGGAGGCGAGAGAGAGCGTGCCAGCTAGCTGAAAGCTTCCACGTACACAGAGAGAGACTCGCCTCATCCAGCGTCGTCGGGCTCTCTCTCTCTCTCTCCTAAACCTTTAGGAAATCACGATTTAGAGCGCGGTTGCGCGAAACGACGTCGCGCCAGAACTTACGTACAGTACGTGTGTCTGTGTGTACGCCAGTGTGTCGGTTATTGCAGTGGCGTCCTACTCTCGCTGGGATGCACAGCAGCCTATACGTACACGCGAGGGAGCACAGAATTACGCGCACGAGTTTCCAACCTTTTTTTACTGGTGTCGTTGTATCCCTACTCCCCTATATCTAACCTGTTGTTTTTTTCTCCCAGCCGACGTAGTCCCTACACCGCTAACGATAATATACGCGCTCTCTCTCTCTCTCCTGCAAGCGCGCGCCAATGCCGCGAGAGCGCAAGGACTGAGATCGGATATCTGAATGGGCGCGGGCCGTTTTTCCGAATCTAGGTCGCCGTGTTATACTCCTCGGCAGGTCTAACTTATGTAGCCCCCCCTCAGCCTAGCTCTCTGACTCTACGGGAGCAGGGAGCTCGATATAAGGCTCTTAGTCGGGGCTCTCGTCGTTTTTATGGGCTCCCAGGTTTGTTTCTTTCTCTCTTATTTTTTTTTGCCATTGGAGAGGTGGAGAGAAGAGAGGCTAAAACGCATGGACGTTAAAGAGACGCGGCGGTGCAAGCGTTGTGCAAGCCATCCTGTGTGCAGAGGTGTGCAAGAGGCAAATGCGTTAGCGGTGTATTTTGAAATGTTAATCTTATCGGCGGCGCTAGGAGTAGGCCAATTAAAATGAATAAACGATCGGTCGTTCCCGGAGGAGCGGCAAACGATTGAGCTTTCAGCTAAGCTGCATACGCGCAGCACTATATATGCACCACCTACTCAGCCCTCGCGTTCCGCGATATATACGTGCACACAAGCACACGGGGAGACACACGCGCGCGGATCGAGCCTGGAATTACTCAATTTTGTTCACACCGTGTAGTTGATGGACTTTTTCCGGCCGCAGCTGACTTAGATATACGGGGCTCGAAAAAGTTTAATAGGATTTCCAGGTACGCGGAATAGTTGCGCGCGACTCTATACACGCGTCTCTTGACTCTCTTCTATATATCTGTACGTACAGCGTCTGTGTGTGCGTGTGTATATATCTGCGCCGGGCTCGAGGCGCGATATTCGCTTGCGAAACACTTCCTCTCAACGAGAGACTCTCTCTCTCTCAAGTCCCGTGTATTTTCGAGCCGACGCTAAATCTCTTTGCCTCCGAGGAATTTGCGCTCGCGCTGCTCTTTATATATGCGCCGGCAATTCGAATATCGCAGTCGTACAAGCTGTACTACCAGCGACGATCGATAGATTTTCGCGAATTTTCGCGTAGCGTGGATTAGGAGGAGGCAGGTCGATCGAAATCGGTATAGAGAACCGATCGCGCTGCCAGATAGACGAAGCCCGAGCTGCCGCGGCGGAAGAAAAAATCCGAGATATAATCGCCGTAATCGTTGTTAAATGCAAATCCCAAGAGCTTTTCGCTAAAAGAAAAAGAGAAGAGTAGGACTAGGGGGGGGGGAGGAGGAGGAGGAGAGCGTGAGTGGTGGTGGGAAAAAAATGACGGGGGCACGATAATAGCTCGCGTATTGTTCGCGGCATGGGGGCCTGAAGCGCTTCAATTTGCCGGCGTGTCCTTGAGCCGACTTACGCTCCTCTCCGCCGCGTAATGGCCAAGCAGAGGGAGAGACTTTTAGTATTGTATAATAAATAATTTAAAGTAGTTGTTTTCCACCTCGGCCATCTCTCTCTCTCTCTCTCTCTCTCTCTCTTCCTCTCTGCGGCGTAGTGCGGCGCGGCGGCGGCTGGGCTCGGCCGTTCTTTGAAAGGCTTTAAACGGTGGGCGCGCGCGCGCGCGCGCGCTTGGCGCGGCTCGCTTTGTCGTGGCGGCGCGCCGAAGACTGCAATGAGACATAAATAGCAATTACACACCGCTGCTGCCCCGTAAGTCTGCCCTCCCCTCTCTCACTCTCTCACTCTCTCTCTCTTTCGCCGCCTTTTTTCCCTGGGCAGTGTACACCAGCACACCGTTGGGCCTCGGCTTTCTTCCTGCTCTCTCATTTTCGTCCCATCTCTCTCTATCTTTCGCTTTTTATGCTCCCCCCGCTCCCTCGGGGTCGATCCCCGTGCACTCGCGCGGGCTTCCATTTTTCTTGGCGGCTCCGCTAAGACGTATAATAATTTGGCACACGTTCGGATGAATAAGCTCCCAAGCGCGTCACTTGCCGAATGAATCAACGCGTATAATCCTTTTATAATGCACGGAATTTCTAGTGTGCGCGCGCGTCTCTGTGTCGGCGGACATGAGCGAGGGAGAGCTCATCGCGCTTATACTCGCGTACGCGCAGCTCTCTCGCTATATTCTACGATGCGCTTAATGGGCTGCAAAGCGAAGAAAAAAAATCAAGCATTTTTTCAATGACGCGCATACGACGCACAACACACGCGTTGCTTGTGAGTTATCAAGTGTAGACTGGCAATGCGAGTGTGAAATATACACACTTTTGTAATTTATCGTTATTGCAATCCCTGCTGATGAATATAGTTTTTTTCTTCTTCTTCGTCTTCTGTATTATCACGAGTGATTTGTAGGTCGCGATGACGGTTAAGTTTGAATGTTATCAAAATAGACATTTTTTTTACTATAGTCGCGCGTAAATTCTTAAACGAGAAGTTAACATTATGTGCATATATTTTGCAAAACTAATGTTCCCTCCGATGTTTCATTTGCCTTTTCAGTAATTACACTCTTATCTAAGTCAATTATATAAAATTCTTTTCAATCTGTCAATAAAATATTTGCCGGGTATAAACGTCGCGCGACAGACTAGTCAGACAAGGCCGACTTATTCTACTTAATATGCATAGAAGTGATCGTTCTTATATTGTTCCATTAATTCACAACGCGTTTTATTTAAGATTTGCGCCTTTTCTCTTTCTCTTTCTCTCTCTTTCTCATTCTCTTTCGCTTAGGCATTAATTAAAATTCCTATATCGCTTTATTTGTGCGTATAAATGATAAGACCGCATATTTCTTTGTAATCAGTTCATATGCTAATTTAATTATATTAAGAAAGAATGTAATAAGAGACTCGTGAAAGAAAGAAAAAAAAGAGACTTTTGTAATTGCTACTGTATTACGCACTTTACAATCTGTGTGTTGAAACTTAAGATTATTAACGTTTACCAGTTATGACGTCGTTAATTCAACTGTCTCATTGATTACTGCCCTGCCTTTGTCTCCTACACTTTTAATCTTGTACAAACAGCACGGAAAATCAAACGGCTTTTTCACGTCAAACAACACGTAAAAAGGGCGCGTTTTTTTATTTCTCATCTATGTACTCTGTACAAGCTCCACAAATTACCTCGCGAAACTCGATACCAAAAAGCTCGAGTAAAGCAACAAGTCCGGGGAATTAAGGCAGGTCGTCAAGGTGATCTCATAGCGCCAGCTAGAGCAGGACAGGCATTACGTTAGTCCAGCGCACTATAAGCGCATAGCGAAAGAGAAAGAGAAAAGGGCCAAGGTCTCGGTACGACGGTCGCCTATATGTTCATGCAAGAGTGTGGGAGGGGAACAATGAAACCGGCGCTATGTAATACCACTGGCTGCGCAGACACACAACCACACACAGACCCACACACACGTGGACTGATGTGGAGCTCTCGTTAGCTGGCTGCCGCACGCTATTACGCTTAATTAAACGGCGGCGGTGGCCCCCAACAGTCTGCGACACCGTTAGCGCACAGCTCGTTATCGGCCGGACAAAGAGCGCGCGCGACGCCTCTCTCGCGACCGTTAACCTCCTCGCCGAGGTTACGCGCCGCTCTCTCTCTCTCTCTCTTTCTCTTTCACTGTCTGTTGGGCAGAAAGTGCAGCGGCGGCAAGGCTCCGTTATAGCTAGAGATTTTCTCCCTACAAAACACCGCGCGACGTGTCGCACTACTCTCTAGACGGACTTTCGCGGGGCCAAGATAAAGCGAGGCTAATTTCATTGCACAGTATGTGTGCGAGAGAGAGAGCGCGCGCGTGTAGGCCGCCGTTAGGATTTCCCACTATCTGCGACGACGACGACGACTACGCTTGTTAGTCGCGGCGTAAGAGCAAATGCCTATGGCTTCGAAAGTCGAGAGAGTTAGGTAAGGGGGGAAGGCTGAGGGAAACCGTGGCCGGTGTAGGGGGGGGGAGGGAGAGGTACACACTTGCGCACGAGGTATACGCCGTGGGGTTTATCGCTTCGCGGCTGGAATGCGTGTTGAGCACGTGTCACGTGAGATTGAATTCTCGATGGATTTACGCGAGGTAATAATAATTGTCCGGGTATATTATGTGAAAGTGAGTAATTGATACGAGATTGAATGGCCGCCGCCGCCGCCGCTGCTGCGTATAGTTGCCGATTTCAGGATTAATTCTCGGGGCTTTTAAAAAACGTAGAATTCGCGGTAATAATGCGATTGGCTTTATTGGCCCGACTGACTCCAGTGGGCTTCATTTGGGAGGGCTGTAGCCGGCTGGTGGGAATCGTGAAAATTAAAGCATAGGTTGGCGTGTTTAGTTAAGTTCGCAAGCTTTCCTTGCTGCGTTTGCGTAACCCAAGCGTAAACAAGAAACAAGTCTTTTGCTTGTTATGAAAAACAAAAGTATATTACGCACTGCTTTAACTAAATATTATTGGAAGCGCGTGAATAGGCACTGAACGTCTACGAAATTGCGAAGAAAATGGAGGAAAAAAGAAGGAGGCAAAAAGGTATAAGATTGTGTGCGTGGGCCGAGGGCAGAGGGTGTGTATAGCGTTACTCCAGGCTCGGCGCTTCTAGTTAGGCCTTGAGCCAGCGGAGACAAAAGTAATAACGGCGCGCGCTCTCGCGCCGCGGCGATTTCGTAAAAAGGAAGACAATTTCTTTCAAGAATGCCCAAGGAGTCTTGCGCGCGCGCGCGCCCGTACTTTTTTTGCGGAACGCAATTCCTTCGTCGCCGTTGTCTCTCTCTCTCTCTCTACAGTCTCTCGGAGCTTTGCAAAACGCTCAGGGCCGCTCCCAGGCCTCTCATTGTTCCAGCTCGAGACAGCGGAGAAAGGAGCGAGCGAGCAGAAAAGAAAGAGACAGGTCTCCCGTTGGAGAAGGAAGGGTGCCGGTGATGGTGGTGCTCGTGGGAGGGGGTGGCGATATTTTATATTTTACAATCGAAAGCGACGTCCGCTTAGGAGAGGCGCACTCGACGTAGAGCACTGCACGTGCATTCCTCGCCTCGGCTGATGCAACGGGACAGAGAGAGAGAGAGCCGAGGAGGAGGACGCAGCTGGACCGGCTGACGACGTCTGGCATTCCGGATCGCTCATGTTCGGGAGCCCACGAACGTCAGGCACGCGACGAGCATTCCCAGGCTCACGTGTACCTATACCCTCAATGTATATATATATTACCTCCTGGCATTGCATTTGCTCCTCTTTTCCACGCTCTGACTTGGCTAAATTCGACTCTCTCTCTCTCTCACTCACTTGCTTATCTGTGGCCAAGTATTGCGAAAACTACTGCGAGTCATTGTTACCGCTCTCTGGGTGTTTGTCAAGTAAAGAAAGGGATCAAGGCTAATGGTATACTTGACAACGACGGCTTAGTCCCTGTACAAGTTCGGAATTTTTTCATTGAAAGTGAGTGTGGCTGTATTGGCGGATAACAGCTGATTTTCGTGAGTCGTTGACGAAATTTTTTATTGTGTCGTTTCTGCTAATAACTTTGTCTCATATCCGTGATATTGATAGCTTGTCTTTATAATTTTAAAAATCTTCGTCCAATTATACATAATTTGTGTTCCTTTAAAGTAAATTTATATAAGCGTGTCATGTTTTAGTTTCCTTTCCTTATCTCGTTTGTTCATTGACGCAACGAACACCTCGTCTTTTTACATACATTTAATCAGTTGATCAACAAATCATTTATAAACGCAAAGCCGTTTTATTCTTCTAAAATTAAACCTCATGACTTTTTAAAATGTTTTAAAATTTGTTCGATATATCAAACTAAAACTGATTCGCCACAATTAACGTAAACAATAAGTCATCTTGATTTTTCATGTTGAAAATGCTTGTCTCCCAATTCCTCCTGAAAGCATCTTCGAAAAGACACATACACGAGAACCTGCGCAATAGGCCAATAAAACACCATCACAATTCCAAAGGACACCGGCTCCTCTGCTTAAGCTCGATTTTCTCCCATGGCTTGGAGCGACGCCGACTACCACTAATACCAGCGTCGTCATCATCCGTTTTCACCGTCCGCTTCATACCGCAATTCCATCGATCACCCATCCACATGCGTCTATCCTTGCGAGAGTAGTCGTGCATTTTACCTCTGCCTCGGCTACTCCTGCTTCTCCATTCAAATGCCGCGCTGTTCCTTCTGGCTTCCTTTTTCTCCCCGCATATCCGTCTCTCCATCCTCAAGCTCTCCTCCGTCTTCGTCCCTGCGACCTTAACTGCAGCAACAGCAGCAGCAGCAGTAACAGCAACAGCACACTTGCAACAAGGCTCCCGCTCATGGAGCAGTATAGCCTGGCTTACGGGAGCCGCGGCGTAGTCTTATCTCGCAAGGGAATCGTAATTTAGCGAACGAGAAGGAGAGAAGGAGGGAGAGAGAGACTAACCAAATGGGAGTAAGAGAGAGAGAGAAAGAGTAGTACTCGCGGATCGGCTGTGGGCCAGGTCCGATGCACACGAGCCGGCGTCGTCGTTCTCGCTGCAAGGCAGAGCCAGACGCGTGTGCAACTGGCTCCATCCCTGTCTTCCACTTCTCCCTCCTCCTCCTCCTCCCGCTCCCCATCCTCTCGGTCCTCTTCTCTTGCGGCGCGGCGTTCGGCCGACCGGCTGCCGGTTTCCGCTCGGCGCGTTTGTGCCTCAGCGGAGCCGCCGAGCAGGGCCCCGCTGAACAACCTCCTCTCTTTTTCCCCTGCCGCGCTGGCCCCCGCGACGCCGCCAACGACCAAGAGACCTGTATCTTCCACACACGCGCTCGCGCACACTTGAACGCGTGGAGACTTTACCGAGAGCAGCGAGATGTTCTCCTCTCCTCGGTACGTTTATCGCTGTCTCTGTGTGTGCGAGAGAGAGAGAGAGAGAGAACGCCAAGGGCAAATCGGACTCTTATCTCCGGCCATTTTTCGTCAGCGCGGCTATAAACCGACTTTTTCTACTGTGAGTTTGAGGGACGGGGGAGGGGAGAAAGAGAGGAGCGTGATTCTTATCGCATCCCCTGCCCCCTTCAGCCCCCCACCCACCCATCTCCTCTTCAGCGAATTCTCGCTCGCGTATGAACTTTTCATTTATTTACAGAGGGTGCGGGTGCGAGGGGGGGGGGGAAGAGCGGTAGCTGAATAATTACGTGCGAAAGCTGCGATGACTTTGTTCCCTCTGCAATTAAATGCCGCCCCCCTCTCGCGTGGATGCGCGAAGAAAAACGGGTAGACGAAAAGAAAAGTAACGAGCACGGAGAGCTTGGTTAGAGCACAGCAGTGTTGCGTATCGTGCAGGTTAAAATCTGTCGATCCATTCTCTCTGTCTCTTTTTCTTGCTGCCGGTTGCTACTGCCGAGAAGGAATAGCGAATGCTTAGCGGGATAATTAGCTTTGGCTAGTCGCTTGAGTGCGCATCTGTTTGGTAGTCGTGAAATTATCGGAAGATGGACGAGCCTCCGAATCAATTAGCTCGAGAGCGCGCGGAGATTGGAATCGAGCTATTGCCATTGAATGGCTCTTATGAGGCCTACCTTATAACTCCCTGGGGTAGGCTCGTGAACAACGTGCCCGATATATGTGGATTATATATAATTACGTGGCCGCTTCTGCTTGTATAGCTCCGAGCTTTATAGTAATCGGCCGCAGACTCGATTTATCGATGTTTGTTTAGGAGAGGTCCTTAATTGTTATTGTTATTGACGTGTTAAGGATATCTGATACGACTGGCATTAGACGTGAAAAATCCAAGAAGGATTTTTAACAAGACGTATTTAATCTGATAATTATTTAAGCGCTCAAACACGTCAATGGTGACTTGAGAAAATAGGCAAGGTTCGGCTATTAAGACTTTTTTTGTTTAATTTAGCTGCTGTTTGCCTGTGAAATTACTTCATTCAATCTCCGTATAAAATCTATCGTCTAGGAGATAATTTTATTTTGCATTGTTTTTCGAATAGATTTCTTGTGAAAATATACGATATATTTTTAAAAACCTAGTATTATAGAAAGTAACGTTTTGCTACGTTAGTCTACGATAAATACGACAAAATTGTTATAATGACGTCGAGAGCGTGTATTTTTGTATTGAATTAAAATTCTGTAACAATTTTATAAAGCTCAAACTGGTAATAGTTGGCGAAGTAATTTAAATGTTATCTGCTTAAATAACTCAAATGATTTTTGTTTGTTGTCGGATAATGAAGGCTCGCGCATGCACGTTATTCAGTTAGACTTGAAATTATTACCTTCAGCGCTTGTACTAAAAATGACGTTTTAGTTTATTAATAATAAGATTTAAAAAGGACACGTTTCTCATTCAGAGAAATGTTGCCTTAAGATAATTATATTATGTACATAATTTTATTTTCAAAGTATTCTTAAAGCGCGCAAGTGGTATTTTTAGCATAAAAATTAGCATATATAGTTATACCGGTTAATAAACTACGCGTTCCACTTACATTCTGCAATATGAATTTAATAAAATGCTTTTTATTTGATTACACAAATTAAAGAAATTAAACATGAAAAGCGAGAATCAGATGGGTATCGTTTTCACATATTTTAAGTAGAATAAGTCCGTTGTGGCAAGACACGTCACGCGCATATCACATACTGGTTTTAATAAGGTAAAAAATTTTAAATTGAAATAATTTCATATCTTAATGCATGAGCACGGATAATAGTCATAAATTATTCCTGCTATATTGAATTATTAAAAAAAAATAGTCTATACCAAACAAGAAAATGTTGGCGTACAAAAAGACTATTACAATATATTACACTTAAATATAATAATAAATCATTATCCCGGATTGGAAAATCTTTTGCTGCTCTTAAATAGTTGAAAAATATTTTTAGAAACTTTTAACGCGTTTATCAAAGATTACGTCTAAAAATAATAACGGAAAATTAAAAATTGTCGAGTCTCTCCGAGATCAAAATAAAGACATCCACACTAAGGATCAATATCATATCAAATCGTATCGTGCCTTATCCTTACTTTAAACACGCGGCACATACAATATCTAAAATAAAGATGCTCGTTGACTCTAGATCGAAAGGAGAGTGAAAGAGAATAAGTTAGCTCATCCATTCGCGACAAATGGAAAACACTTGTTCGAGCGAGCGAAGCAGCAGCGAGTCAGTGGCATTACGAGGAGTGTGTAAATATAAAGTGTTGCCTGTCCGAGCGCGGGCCTCGATGTAGATGCAGCTTTTGTGCTCGGAGCCTTATCTCGCCGGCTTCATCTGCGCTCGATCGGCTGCCGCTGGAAGCGAATGTTTGTGTATGCGTGTATGTGCACGTGTGGCCGTGTAACGTCAAAGAACGGCGTTGTGTGACTCTATACCTACCGTGGCGCCTCTGCCAAAAGTGTGCACATTCCAAATGACGTGGAGCAACGCACACAACCACCACTACCACGTGTGTTCTGCAATAAAAGCGCATGCAGCTTGAAAGAGAAAGAGGATGGGGGAGAGGGGCTGGGTAAAGGGGGGGGGGAAGAGAACACCTTAGCTATCGCTATTCAACATTTTTATCTTTTATCGTTACAAGCTCTCGGCAAACAGTCGGCGTGAGAGAGAGAGAGAGAGAGAGAGAGAGAGAGAGAGAGAGAGAGAGAGAGAAGGAGGTAGGAAGGTATACGCGGGCACGGCTGTTTGCAAGAATTTTCAAAGGCTAAAATTATCATTTCTTTCTTTGCCCCTACCCATACGGATCCTCTCTCGGCTACTTCTCCTCCTCTGCCACCTGGCAATTATACATTCTCCGGTAAGCGCGTCTTATCGCTCTCTCTCGTGTGTACATACCGATGAACGCCGCGGCTTTTACAAATATATATCGCACGCCTTACGTATATACCGTTGCTGCTCGTGCAGTAGCTGGTATAATTTTAGAAAAAGACTGGCACAATAAAACTTCATTAAAGTTTATTTTTAGACGGAGAAATGAAAAGCGGAAGGCGCGTTTGAAAAGGCGTGCTCTATGGGAACTGTCGGCTTATCTCTTGTTTGAAGAGTCAACGCGTATAGAGCGCTATTATATACCAAGCTCAGTTTTTTATAATTATTTCACACGTCTTTACGGAACTGGCAATTCCGTAAAGACGTGTGTATAATATTCTAGAAACCATAACCAAACGCACTCGTCTTACTTTCTTTCCTCGTGATAAAAAAGAAAAATTACGACTGCTCACTATTGTACATGAATTTCTTTTTAAAGCTGTTTATCCAAGGTATTATACAGGGGGTATATAGCTTTCATTAAAACCGTCGGCGCATAAAGCGGCTAAAACGGAATAATATACTCAAAACCACCTGTACGCGAATCCGGACATTATTCGCGCATTGCTTTAATCAGCGCAAAGTCGTGTGTGTGATATACACACAGAAACCGTACGAGGCAAGAAGAAAGAAAACTTTCTCTCGTACACGCTGGCAACGCGTATGCGTCTCTCTCCGGCTCATTTCTCCCGGTGCCAACGTGTTCCTGGGCTCTCAAAGCTCGTTCATTCGAATGACTAATGAGCTTCTCTCCTCTCTCCTGTCGTCGTAACGACTTAACTCGCCGAAGAGAAAGAGCCCGTTGAATAAACAATTATCGCGGGGACCGAGATAGCACGGGTAATGCGACATTGTTAAGCCGGCCCCCCCGAGCGCCATGGCGTTGCAGCGCCGGAGCCATCTCATAGTGCGCCGCCAGCAGAGATACCGTATCCTTACTCCCCTTGGCCAATCCGCCTACTCCTCGTCTACCTCCTTTGCTTCCTCTCGACAACGGGCTAATTAATACCGCTGCAGCTAATTACGACAGGACAACGTTGCCGTCCTCTGCGTATACTCCTCAAGTCTCAGATATGCAAGCTCTTGCTCTTTATCTCTCTCCCTCTCCCGCCCTCCGACCCTCTTTCTCTCTCTCTCTCGGTATTGCTCGAGATTTTCACCTTGAACGCGCAGGTGTCTGACTGAGACGTGAGACACGCTTTTCGACCTGTCTTTTAAGATAAGTCGAAACACTGTATAAGCCGATTCGTATTTCGTTCGATCTCTTCCCAAGATTTCGGAAACTTTAAAATGTTTTCATTCAATTTTGCGCAGTAGCCTGTAAAATCGGTAAGAAACTAGTTTTCCCCTGTCGATCTTAATAATTTTAAATTAAATACCGCAGGTAAGTTTATTAATAATGCCCGCGTACGGGTCTGATGCAGCGCGGCGATAAAACTTAAATGCTCTGAAAACTACTGAAAACGAGAACCCGCGCACGTATGCACCTACACACACGCGCAAGAGTCCATACGTTTTTATTCGCGTTCAAACCTTTAATCAAAATGACTCTGTCGAAAACAAAAGAAGAGAAAAACGAGCACGAGTAAAAGAGAAAAAAGTACGCAGCAGCGTCGAGAGTTTGCCCGGTGTAACAACAACCAAAGCGATGCCGCGATGAGATATATCAGTCGCCGGGCGCGCGCGCGCACGTGAAACATTTTATTAGTCGGGTAATAAAAGAACACACGCGAGAGAGAGAGAGCTGTTATAGCTCTATATCGCATTCATTGGCGCAATAAGAAGGAAAATCGCGATCGACAAAGCTTATATGAGTGTGTGTGTGTATACTCCGAGCCTCCCTTCCTCTCTCCACTGGTAGTCTAGGGCGATCTCTCGTGTGCGCGCACGTAGCTATCAGCTTGGAATTTCCAAAGGGCTTCCCCGTGCGTAATTAGAAGCCGCGCGGTGGGCCTGCGCATAAAGCCCGGCTCTCCGCGTAACGCAAGACAATAAGCTCAAGCGTGGCGGTCGGGGGAAGGGAGGTAAAAAGAGCGCGCGCGGATAATATAAGGCGAACAATAGTGCGGGCTGCAGCGGCGACCCCGGTTTTTCGCATGCGACTAATATATACGACAGGGTGAGCGCGGGTAATTGTCCGACAATTATGGTATGCGCGCACGCGGTGGCCGCAAGACCAGCCTCATACGCGCGCTAGCGCGCTTATGGGCACGGAAAGAGCATACCGCTAGAGAGAAGGAGAGGAGAGCAGAGATGGCTTTACCCCTTATCTTTATTAATTTATTTCAAGGGAATTGCCAGGCAGCTACAAGGTCGCGAATAAGAGAGAGAGAGAGAGAGAGAGAGAGAGAGAGAGAGAGAGGAAGATTCGATCGCAGAGACCTTAAACGCACTTCCGGCCCGTGTCTCCTTTCTCTCTCTCTTTTTCGCTCTCTCGGGGCTACGAAGCCGGACGAAATTGCAGCCGCGAGCCTTTTTTCCGCTTGTTTTACAGACGATCCCTAATTGAGAGGACCGGACGGTTTGGAGAGGATTTTGTATTAACGGCTCAGGATTGGCTGCTGCTTCGGTTGGCTTCAATTTTATACCCCGAGGCCAAAGAGATGCCGATGCCTGACAGCCGCGATAACAATAGCTGCCAATGAGGGAGATATGGCTGGGGCATTTGGATTTGATATTCGTTAAGGGAATTTCGGATTGAAGGGGCGGGGGGAGGGGAGACTGCATTGTTGTTGCGGGATTTTATAGGAATCAAAGGGTATTTATTTGTTCGACTAATTAGTCGGCTCGGTGAATTATAATGCGAATATACGTATTTTCGAGATTCGTCGAGATATGTCAGTCTTTTAAAGTTATTATTGCGAATATCATTATTGGGAGAATTAATTAAATTCAGCCTCGGATTTTACTGGAATATCATACTTATTATACAAACAATTTTCTAGTGAAAAGTTCGAAGTTTACGCGTGAACGCGTACAGTCGCAACTTTATGCGCTCGCTGTTTTTCGAGCGGCCGAGGTCGTCGTATCACGATCGAAGTTATGAAAAAGTACGTATACATACTTCAAAACTCAGCGGCATTAATTATACAATTATCAATTTTCCATGAAATATTTTTTCATTCGCCTCGGTCCGATAAAACGCGACAAAGTGAGGAAGAGAGATAACAAGGCGACGGTAAAAGCGTGCATTTCGGAACGCGTCTATAAATAAATTCTGTCACTAAAGCGTTAGAATTCGAACCGAAAAGAAAAAGTACCGATTATACGTCAATATATATATACGAGAAGCTCTCTCGCAATCGCGTTTCTATAATTGGAAAAGCCAAGCAATCGTTCACTATTATTTTTTTTTCTATCAAATAAGTAAATTGTTTATGCCGATGATGGAGGGAGGCTGGGAGGTGGGGGGGAGTGACACAAGGCTTTCAACGTCTCGGGGGGGCAAGCCGCGTTAATAGCCAGCGGCAGAGTGCAAACTGTTGAACGGGCTTTATTCGATTACGCATTGACATTAATTGCTGGCAATAGCTACAGAGAGAGAGAGAAGGAGTACACGCGCGCGACCGATTATTTTTAACTCGGCGAGTGACTCATTTGAATCGCTCGTAATTGGCAATAACGCGTCCGCATGAAATTCTCCCCTTACGCGCTTGCTCTTACTTTAAGCGGTGTCTCTCGTTAACCGGCACCGCGCGTACCCCCTTCCTTTTTTTTCGTTTCCTCCTTGATGCCCTTAGACCACACAGAGAAGTGTTATTGAGCTGTGCTGCTCGTGCGTCGATAAGAGGCGAACGTTAATGGGATTTCGAAAAGCGCAAGAGACTAACGATGACCCGTGGATATTGCTTGCATCGTATAAAAGCGCAGGTATGATCGAGCAGGCAGCTTAATGAAAATCTAAGCATTCCATCGCACGGGGCGACTTTTTCCAGGTACACGCGAGGAGGGGGCGAGACACCTCGGCATTTTTCTCGGGCGTATATGTGGCTGAAAAAATCTGCTATTCTATTCTTATCATCGAGGCTCTACGGCCAAGTCAAGAGAGAGAGCGTATGCTAGAGGGAGGGGGAGAGGGGCTGAGGCGAGTTGACGCGTGGCATTGGCGGCCAACTGGGATACATAATGCAACGCGAGCACTGTTACTGCGAGCTTGCGCGAGCGGTCGCGCAGACCGGATGCGCCCACACGTCGAACTTGCATACTGATATGCGCTCTCGTACGCCCGAGCCGTCTTGCTGTATGTCACGAATATATCGCTTTCTACCCGGCCGAGGCTGGTTGGAAAACTTGCGTTGCGCATTAATACATTCTCCACTAGTCGTTTTCTTATCTCCAAGAAGCAATGGTCGTTGGGATTTTGAGGATGAATCGTTGGTGTGGAAGGTCGCTTGATTGAAATGTAGTATATGAGCAGAAGAGACTATATTATAATAGTGGGTTACTGTCTATATTGGATCTCATCTTTGCTGGCTCAGAAAATGAATTTGCAAAGTTTTTTAATGTAAACGATTATAAAATGTTTGAAATCGATCAAATTTTTACGTTTACCAGAAAGATATTTTTAGTAACGTAGCAACATAATGAGAAAGTTATTTTTGATAAGACGCAACCCAAAAAATTTGTTCAAGTTTATGTTAATTTTTTTTTTAATTAAAAAATTTAAATACTTTGATGAATGTTGTTACGTAATATTCAGTTTTAATTTCAACTTTAACAGTGAAAAAAGAAGTCCGTTGTGTTTAATCAGAATGTTTTTAATTTCAAAATATGCTTATCATCTAAAATACACGTTGAAGATAAATTATTTGAACGCAAGAAATAATCTTGCTTCTTAACAAATCTAACTTTCAAACTTTCAACAGCTGGGCTAACAGTCATCCTGCAACAAGTTTAACTTCTTCCGCAGTAAAAAAAATATGTATATATCACCATTTATTCATTTTCAATCTACGCAAACTCGAATCGCGACCTATACAACTTTTTTGGATGACGTAAACGCACGCACATCGAAACCCACTACGCCAATAACCAGAAAAAAGTTCATCCAGATTTCATATTCCATTGTCCATTCGAATCGCCAACCCCCCTTTTCATATACATAGCACGATAGCTCGCGTACTCGGGTCTACAAAAATCGCGACCGTATACAATACGCCGCCGTAACGTTTCGACGCTCGATTTCAGTTGGAAAAAAAAGAAAAAAAAACCCAGCAAGCGAGAGAAAAAAAGGCCCGAGTGAGTAAAAACAGAGGGCGCGAGTGCAACATCTGTCCCGAAGCGAGTCGGCTCACGTCCGCGGCATTGTTTTAATTAATATACGCCACGTGCTTGGGCGCGCCGATTCGCGCCCCAGTCCCATACCCTCGCTGCGCTCCAGAACAAAACTCCGATTGACGCGGCGCATCTGCCACGCGCGCACCTCCGTGCTTTTGTCGCGATCCACGCGTCTCCGTATATACGCGCGTGCTCTCTCTCTCTTCGTCTCTCGCACCTCCTGGTGCGCTATAGCGCTCGCGCGAACAATGATGCCGACCGCGTTACGCACGCCACGACACTTCTGATTAAGATGACGCGCCTTACACGTCCCCCCTCTTGCCCCTGCCTGCTACCGCGAGCCTGCTGCTTCGCGGCTACTTCGTCGAGCATCTTGGCTTTGTCTTTTTATTGCCGGCCGATCGCCGTATAGTCGGGCTTGTTGTCGCTGTTAATACCAGCGTTAAACGCGTGTAGAGAGCGGAGCTTACGGCCGGCTAATTTGCTTTGCTTTGCCGGGGAATTAATGCATCTGACGTGGCCGTCCATCGGCCGCGAGGGGTTTTTTCGTTCGTAACGCGGAAACAATTGGAGATAAACGGTAAAATTTAATAGCTCGTCAAGTTTTTATTTTACGCTCGAATTAATCGTAAATTCGTTGTTAACGCGCTATCTCGCGTACTCGCTATTTTCTCCCGAAACAATGCGCCGGCGGAATTAGCGGCGCGCGGCTTTGGCGGCGATATGGGCGCATTAAAATATAATTAAGAACGCCGGGGCCGTATTTTAATGCGCCGACATTTCTACGAAGTAATTAAACGGGAAAATATTTTAATGATCCCGATCGGGAAAAACGAGCGAGCGAGCGACGAGGCGCACAAAGCCGTTATAAATTAGTCATACAAAGTTATTTTCGTTTTCGAAATATTTAGCACTATGTTAAGCTCGCCGTTATAGCCGGGCAACAGCTTTATACGGGCTGCTCCCCCCCCCCCAAAAAAACTCGGCGAATAATCGTTATGAGCTTTCCACTTTGAACTCCGGGGCACAATAAACGAGCAAATCGGCTGGCGGTGACAAGGCAAATCGATAAAAGCAAAAGAAACAAAAAACAACAAGTGTCGAAGCGATTCGGTGAAAAAAGAAAAAAAAAGAACGCGTATATGCGTCGGCCGAATGCGAATGCACACAGCGGCTCTGTTATAACCTTTTTTTTCTCTCCCGCGTACATTTGTGTATACATGAATGCGCGAGCTGCGAGCTGTATACACGAGAGAGAGAGAGAGAGAGAGAGAGAGAGAGAGAAAGAAATGTGTTTGCGTGGCATATTGGCGCCAAACGAGAGCACAGGGGGCACGGCTAGTCCGCGGAAATTGCCAAAATTTGATTCGATCACGTGTTTTTTTTCCTCGTTTCTTTTTTCGTTGTCTCTCGAGCTTCGGCTTTACGGAGTAAAAGCGCTCGGAATCAATTTGTTATTATTGACTCTCTTGCATGCCTGCCGAAGGTCGATGGAAATTTACGCGAGACGTTTCACAAGTTTTTTGTCTTCTCCGTTCGTTATTCGCTTGCTGACGATGATAAGATATTTCATATACGTCGATTGCAAGATTTGCTGGATAATTTAATGCGACGCAATTAAGCGAAACTTAATGATATGTTTTCTTACTGTTACTCAAAACTTGTTTTCTGCTTCTCTAACGCCCTAAAATAGGTACTCGACTGAAGTGAAAAGAAAAAAAAAGAACAAATGGCAGAACACGACATTCTCGTTGAGAAATTCTTTGATAAAGTGCGTATTTTTAAATAATTGACAGTTATGATTAGTTATGACACATGCCTTGGTAGATTTTAAGCTACCGTAGACACAATAAGCTTTGTCTTGATTTTGAAATACAATGCAATTTCATTAGCATATAGAGCCTTACAACTCGATCATTATCAGTATGATCGACGAGCTGTCATTTGTTGCTTTTAATTCATTTGGACTGCGCGACACACGCGTTGAGCGAGGGACAACAAGGAAAGAGAAAAAAAAAGCTAAACGCGCTAATGTAAAAACACAATAACGTATATACCGTTTTCCTTATTACTTCTTTTTTTCTCTTTCAAAAAAATAAACAAACTCGAAGGAAGAGAAAATCATTTTTCTATTTTCAAATGATACGCGAACGCAATAGTTAGGCAGCGTCGAGCAGAGGCCCGCGGCCAAAGCTCCACGACAGAGCGCATGCATAATTAATCCGGAATTCTCGTGAAACTCGCAACTTTCAGGTGGGTGGCTAAACAGAAGAGAAGGTGGAAGTGGAGTAAGAGAGAGAAAGAGAGGGCAAGTACGGCCGATGTAAATTAAAATTCGCGCCATCAATCAGGGCGAAAAACGCCGAGCCGTCAGCAAAATTCATCATCTCGCGTGGAGAGAGAGAAGGAGGAGTAGAAAAAAAAGGTGCGGCGCGCTCGCGCTCATTACTCGCCGGAATCGCGGCCTCATATATAGTCCAGCTCTCCTTCTCTCTCTCTCATTCTTTTATCCCGCTAGGCCGAGTGTATACGAAAACGCGTGGCACAATGGAAAGCTTTGTGCCGGCGCTTCCTCGCGCGAGCCCGAAGAGAGAGCTTATGCTTTCGGTGAAAAAAAAAAACAATGCCGCGAGCCGCATAATACTCACTCCTTCACCCTCTCGTCCCTCCGGCAACCCCCGTTCATCCCCTTTTCTGACGGAAGCATTACTTAAGAGCGTCTCGGGAGGAGGGAAGCACGAGCGCTCTTCGTTAATCACGTCGGCGTCGCGACGAGCGTCTCTCTTTCTCCCTCTCGCTGCAAATCGAGAGGAGCTAGAGCAGTGTGTAAGGCTTGAGCGACGCTTGTAATCGCTTTCGCGCGCAAGACTGTACAGCTCGGCTCGCGATAAAGAGAGAGAGAGAGCTGCTCCCGCTGGCATAGCGTACGAACGCCATTGTCCGAGTTCTCGCCTATGAGCGAGCTGACGCGAGCGCGAGAGAGGCGGCTTTGTGAAGCCGCGCGCGTCCTTGGCTCCGTTGTAGAGGAGTGCCGCTGGATAACTGCCACCTCGCCGGCCTTGAAAAGAAGGGGTAGACAGAACGAAAGAGAGAAAGAATAGGGGGCGAGTCGAGGTCGCGGCAGAAGTTAGTTTCGCGAGCTCGCGGCTGGCCTGCAGAAGCAACAACAGCCTGTACCGGACATTGTTCCGGAGCACGGCAAGACAGTAGGACTAAGTCCGCTCTTATTTTCTGCTTCCTCTTTTCAGCAAAACAGCAGTGCGCCTGGTGTAGTATTCGCTTTATCCGACTCCTCGGCTTATGCTACTCCTTTTGGGCCCGCACGTGCCTCCATTCTCGCGCGCTCGCGCGTCATTATATTTTCGGTTCTTTGCGCGTGCACCCAGCCACCCCCGCGCCTCCGTCGTTATTACGACGGGCTTGACTCCTTTTCTCGGATGCCTCCGCGTCTCCTTCTCTCTCTGCCTACTGCATTCGTCTTTTTACCCCTTCGTTGGTTTTTTTTTTGTCCGGTTCTTTCATTTGACCCCGGAATGACGCTGCCGTTAAGGGGAATTCGTTCGTGTACGCGCGTATGTGTTTGAGCAGGACAAAGCGAGAGGCCCGTGACTTTGCTGATAATTAAATAGTGAGAAATGCACTTCCTGTGTATTCAGGGTTTTTTTTTGCCACTACGTCATACGCTCTGGACTGGAAAGCGTAATTATTACGGTCGTCTCTGTGCGAGCAGGCAGTCGTAATTTTGGAAAATTTAATATTTACTAATTTTATACTTCGTTTTGTGCTATTTCAAGCGAATTGTCTCGCAGAGTAATAGATATGCGTGCAACTGGCGTGGAATATGTCTAAATTTTGTATCATCTGACTTTCACCAGTCGTTTAAATTTAAAAAACTCAAATGATCATTTTAACAAACAGTAATAACCCTATGGAAAATACTACAATACTATCGGCCTAAAATCAAACGAAATCAATTGATCTCGCATTGTTATCTTTAAAAATAGTCCAATTCTATTTTTAAACATCCGATCGCAAATATTATTCCAGAACAGCCGCCCATGATAACGAACAAACTAACAAACGACATGTTCGCGAGAAAAAAAGTTAGGATCACAATGGTCCCGAGATGCGAACGAAAGTTCGTTATATTATTATTTAAAAAACGGATTTGAAAACCGTCAAAAAGCTTGAAAAGCCATTGTCAGGGTGGGAGAGTCGAAAGGATCGGTCGAAAGCGTAGATTTGCATAGTCGAATTAATGTCCTTTGTCTCGGAATGAAAACCCCCGGCGATGAATGGCGAATTGGCGACCGCACAATGTAATCCCCGGGCGCGCTCGCGCGCAAGAAAAAACAATGAGCCGCGAGAGAGAGAGAGAGAGAGAGAGAGAGCGCTCACAGCGCGCACCTCGAGTAATTGCGTCAAAATCGATATTTTCGCGCGCGCGCTCGCGCTCCCCACATACGTGTGCGCCTGCAGGATTTGCTCTCGCGCTCTCATAATGCTCGCAAGAGAGTTGAATACGCTTGGTAATAGGGGGGGAAAAAAAAAATAACGAAAGTGTAGGGGATACGATGTAGTGGCGGGGAGAGGGAGGAAGCGGGGATATACCGCTCTCATCTAGCGGCAATGCTTTTGCTCTCTTATTGTCCGCTGTATTTGTATGCAAATTACGGAATTTTCGGATCGCTCTGGTTGTTTGTTATTTCATTACCGATTCCAGCGTAATTTTATATGATTGTCGACTGATCTGATTCAGTCCAAGATAAAGAATTGCTTTTGCCAACTACTTATACACCTGTACGTCTTACGTAAATCTACAAAAATAGCGAATAACCTGAAACGCGCTTGTTTTGCAGAGCGACGACTTCGTGGCTGTGGCCCAGAAGCTGAGGCAGCATCTGCCGGAAAAGGACATGCCCTACATCCTGGACATAGATCTGGACTTTTTCAGCACGAAAAATCCATTCAACTACCTTTACGATCGATGCGGCCTGTACGAGAAACTCCAGCCTCTCTACCACTTTGCTCGCTCGTACGGCGACGATCCCGAGGTGAGTCATTTCGAAGTATTAAAACGTTGTGAATGAGCGCGTCTGCGGGAGCTCTCGAGAGAGAGAGAGAGAGAACACCAGCAGCAGATCGCACACGTATACGCACACAGATGTGCCCAGGCATATAGGAGGTCTGCTGTCAGAGTGGCGGTGGGGCGCGTTAGCTCGCACACTAGATCGCGTGTCATTAATAATTACTTAATGAGAACACAAGGGGACAGGCCAGAGCGAGAGCGCCGGCTCTTTCTCTCGGCCCACGTCCCTCTCATCTTCTCTCTCTCTCTCTCTGTCTCTCGCTCCTCTCTTGTCCGACGATCGGCGTGACGGCGTTAATTACCTGGCGGCATTCTATTAAGAAATCAGCGCTTGTCGCCCCCCTTCTTCTCCATCAGCCGGGCGCCTCTCTTTCTCTGTCTCTTTCGCTTTTTTTTCTCTCTCTCTCTCTCGCTCTCACTCTAGGGTCATTATTTATATACGCGGCTGCTCTCTCAGCGGGCCCGGCCGCAGAAATAGAGCGCTTAATTTGCATATCTTTGCCGGAGCTTAATCATCTTCCGAGTGACATCAAGTGCCGGCACGTGCCTTTCTCGCTTTATTACCCAATCGGACGCGAGCGCTTGGGCACGCTTTCTCTCTCTCTCTCTCTCTCTCTCTCTCTTTCTCTACTTCGTTCGCTTTAACTCGCTTCCTCGCTCTCGTCCTGCCCATTTCGCCACAATTCGCTCTCATCGGCATATGCGCTCTCGCTCATTTAAGGACTGAAAATTT
Source organism: Anagyrus pseudococci (assembly GCA_030522585.1). Lineage (NCBI taxonomy): Eukaryota > Metazoa > Arthropoda > Insecta > Hymenoptera > Encyrtidae > Anagyrus > Anagyrus pseudococci. Next base: position 34,130 of record JAPYYQ010000236.1, read on the forward strand.
AAAGCGGTCGGGGCTCATTGTCCAAGAGGCCTGGAGAACGAAACGCACTCGGCAGTGGAACGAAAAGAAAGGGAATGGAAGGAAGGGGCTCGGGTAAAAGAGAGAAAGAGAGATGCTTCGTTTGGTTGGTCGCCTATACACATACATCGCGCGAGTGTTGGTGCGAACTTTCGGGGTTTGGGTCAGGGCCGCCTGTGGACGTTGGCGTCTTAATACTTTCTCAGAGAGCGAGCGGGGCGAGAGGAGAGAATGAAAAAAAAAGAGAGAAGAAATGAAGGGAGGCTTTTGGTGCTGCTGCCAAAGTGGAGAAAAAAAAAAGAAGAAAAAGGAGCGGAGAAGAAATCGGACGAAGGTATCACTTCCACGCGGAAGATTAGCGAATAATTAGGTGTCCCGACAATGGACCCTACTGCCTTGACCATCTCTCTCTCTCTGCTTCTTTCCTTTTTTTTGCTACTTAGTACGTCCTTATTCTTTCGTTTTCGCTTCTGCGCCATGGCCGGATACACAATGTGGTTCGCTACTATAATAGACAGGCCCGAGAGAGAGAAAGAGAGTAAACGCGCGCGAGTATCGGTAGTGAAAAGGGGATGGGATGGGGGTAGGGGGGGAGGGGAGCAGGACAGAAGGACTCTACGGGGTTTTGGATTCGACGGACATAATGGCACGGTCCATTGTTTCCCGGGGGCCGCTAACTGCGAGCCGCTATAACATCCGCCGCGTGTACGCGCGCGCGGCCATTGCTTCCCTCCGGCTGCTGCCGCTCTCATCTGCATACAGCCCGTCTGCGCGTACGTACAACCCAGAGAGAGAGAGAAAGCATGGAACCCCCTTCGATCATAGAGAGAGGCCGCATACAGTGCTGGGCGCACGCGAGCTGCCCGGTGTACCCATATATACGTGCGCCACTGATCGCAGCCAGCACGCGAGAGCCGCTACTAGTCAGCCTATACTCGGCTACTTGCGACCGTATATCATAATCGCAGCGACTATTCTCTGCGTATTTATATACATGTGCATACTGTATACACGTACAGGGTTCTGCATTACTACCAGGACTTTCAGCATCCCAATTGCAGACTCGCGAGGTCCGATTGTTTTTTTCTTCATCTTTGCCATTGCCACATTCGCATCGCTTCTTCATTTTACTTCCTACTTTTGCTAGCTGTTGTGATGGATCAGTGCGCTCGCAGTGATTAAGATATCAAGAGTAGAGCCCTGGTAATTAAAAAAAAACCGAATGCATACCATTCAGCGTTTGCAGCTTTTAGTTGACCTCACTCGTACACCTCGTTCTTTTTTTCATTTCCGCTATATACTCCTTTTATCCGGTTTTTTCCATACTATATCAGACAGCCAAAAATCATAAGACCCCCCCCTTCTTTCTCGTTCGAAAGAGAACCAATGTAAATTACCGAAGATTTCGGTTAGCCCGGCATTTGCAGATTGAACTATGCGTATGTGGAGCTAGTTCCCAGCTTGTGTATATAGAGCAAAAGAATAAGGTGCCTGTTGGATCACACGCGTAGCATATGTCGCGCTACACTAAACTATTACCCGGGAACTTTATCATCGACGACTCCGGATGACTATGCTCTTGGAAAAAGAGGGGCAAGTCGATTCGTCCTGCGATGCACATTTGCATACGCGGAGATTCTGTTGTGCTCTCTCCTGCAACCCTTGGCTGCGGAAAGGGAACGGAGAAGGAGCTCGCTACTTCCCAGCGCATCATTTACCGCTGGAGTCTTGCTGCGCGCCGCGCTAAACGTCTTCTTATGGTAATTGCAGATTTTTCGGGGGGTATATTGTAGGCTGAACTGCATATGCATATCGAAAGACTGTAATGACGAGGGTAAGAAGGATTGGCGTGCAGGTTTGTAAGGGAGCCGTGAGAAAGTGTTGAGTTGTTTGTCGATTATAAGTGATCGATAATCGATGATTTCGTTCGTTTTGACTTGTGCACGGGGCTTATTATGCTTGTCAGGTGGTGGATTAGTTGGAAACTTATTCGATGCGATTGATGCCTTACAATTGCTCGCGGCACTGGGTTTCACACGTCTGCACGGCATATCATCAGAATTAGTTCATTTTCTGCGATACTGTATAAAAAATTTTTCATCGTTAAGCCATAACGTATTCTTATTTGTTTTCAATGATTCGACATTTTTTCAACTCCGCATTGATAACCAAAAAGTTCTAAACCAACTGCATAAGGCTGTGGAGTTTCGCCTCTTAAGCTGACGCTTGTCAGGCACAAAATCAGAGTGCCTTTACCGCTCATCATCGTAAACAGTTTGCTCAATTATAAAAATAATAAAACAAGCCAATCGTGGTATTTTGGCGTCAAATCCTGACGGCCAGGCCGGAGAATCTAAAGTGGTTCGCTCAATTGGATGAACCGGCTTTGGCCTATCGGTTATGCATTTGCAAGCAAGCGAGATCGAAATGGGCGGCAAGTATCATGTATCGGTAGTAAGGGCGGAAAAGCCGAACTACGCTGTACAATATCCTCCTTAGCCCGTAGACAGGTATACAAGTGCGCGCGCCTGTGTGGATCTTCTCGTCACAGGGCTCTCTGCTATTGGCTAGCCGGGATAAAGTGTATCTCAGACCAGCTTCTTGCCCCAGCTGCTCTTGCTCTTGCGCTGACTTATTGTGGCACCCGGCTGCCGTTCTTTGATCTCACCACGAATGGGAACTTTATCGAGCGCCGTGTGTGTGGATTCTTCCGTCCCCTCCTTATCCGTCGATTCTTCGCCGCGCCGTGATCGTTAGCGCATAATCGACAGTTGCCCCCCCTACCCCCATCGACATATACATGTATGTGTGTTTCTTGGCTTTCGCAACTGCGCTGCGCCGCGCACCGATCGGCAACGTCGATGCCTATCGGCTGGAACATTATTTCTGCGCGAGCTATTCCCTCCGCGATTGTTTCGCCGCGCGCAGCCGGTTAAAAGTCTCTATAACGAAATCGACTTTATTTTATATCTATATGTACGTATATTTTATGCACACACACACACGTATACATCGAGAGTTGAAAATTTATGGACGCGCCTCGTGCAGCAGTCACCACCCGGGTTTTGCCTTACACTTGTGGCGTTACTCGGGTTATAACGATAGCAAACCTACAAACAAGCACATACGCGCGTTCGCACACACACACATGCACACGGCTTGCTTCTTAATTATAACGTTATGAAATAATTAAGGTCGTAATGTACAAATAGCGGGCTGATGTAAGTGTCTTAATGAATTTGTTTAACTTGATCGCTTCTGCGCTCACGGACACCCACACTCACGCGTGTAGATGCATGCATGTGTCTGCTTGTGTACGGAGTTTGCTGGAACGCACAATGGTGAATTACATTCTTCGCATCTCGGCGCGAAGCCGCGCTTGTATATTTTTAGACGCTTCTCATCCTCCTGAGAATCCCGTAACGTCCTCTCTCTCTCTCATATTCTAGCCGCCCCCTCCTCTCCCGCGCGTGAAAACTTGATTGCGTAATAAATTACGTGGGCCCTCCCCCCCTCGGTGTGCATGTGTTTACGTAATACACACCGCGCCATCAGACTTTCTTCGCGAATAGTTTTTCTCGTGTACTCGTGTATTTGCCCGCGTGTGTATGCAATTGTGTAGTGGCCGGGGGAGCCTCGCGCAAGTCTTGCCCTTTCTTCCTTACAAATACGCGACGTCAAAACGAGCGTACAAAGCGTAAGCGAGCCCGAGACAATAGTTTTACCGATCGCCGAGAATAAGCGAGCGTCACCGGGGAATTTTTTCTTTTTCAATTTTTTTCGGCGCCCACTCTGTGCTTGCAGACTCAAGCGCGCGCGCGCGTGTGTGAGCGTAAGGACGGTGGTGGGCATGTCAAGTGGCGCGGCGAAGGAAATTGTTTAATCAGAATCCCGTTGTTCCTCGGCGACGCCAAGCACGCCTGACCACCCGTTGTTTTCGGGTCCGTTTCCTCTCCTTCCTTCCTCTCTCTCTCTCTCTCTCTCTCTCTCGCAGTCTCTTCTCTTCTTCGTTATACAGACGGTAGGGTTACCCGTGCGGTCCGCGTATACGTATATTATATACCGTGTGCGCGCACTTGCGGAGCCGCTCGACGGCGGTGAAGATGCAAACCTGCGAATGGCTGGGGGGGGGAGGAGAAGGAGAGAAGGGCGCTGCTCGCGGTGCGCGCAGAGATGCACGCGGAGAGAAGAATGGAGCGCGAGCGAAGAAGGAGGGGGGGAGCGGGGTATCGGGGAGAGACAGAGAGAGGGGGGGAGGAGAGCAAGAGAGCGAGCAGGCAATAATGTAAGCGGCCCCGGCGCGCGCAGTAGGTTACGTACATTTGTACGTCGTAGCTACCTGTTTTACCCCCTGGCTGAGGGGCCAGCAGCGGCGGGCAGCAGCAACAGCGTGCGCGCGCTCGCTATTGTGATTGTAATCGCCGGCGGCGCCGCGTCGCGCGGGTCACCCTGTGGCCTAACCGGGGTCAGGGTCATTCTTGGAATTATTTAAATTGCACGATTCGCCGGCGCGTATATACCCGCACCGCCTCCCCTCCCGCCCTCCGACTCTCTCTCTCTCTCTCTCTTTCTCTTTCTCTCTCTGGCGGCCCCCGCGAGAGAGTTCCTTTTAATGTTTCTCCGATGTCTTTTCGATTCTGCGCCCGCTTGCCCTCCTACCGTTTGGCTACTGTTACGACTCCTCCTTATTCCCCTCCTCTCTTCTGCTCCCATCGCGCGCGGCAAGCTTGTGCACTTACGGCTCTCACGAGCAGCCGCTGCCGCTGCTCGTTTCTCGCTCTTTTCTTTTCGTTAAAAGAGCGAATTGTGCACGTTTCGTGTTTCAGAGAGCGGCTTGGGCTAAATTTTGTTGATCTTTGATGTTGTGTAAGTAGAAGTGTAGGTGTGCTAGTGATATCCGGTGTTTATCGCCACGAGCTTTTTAAATTTTTGATTAATTGCTCGCGTAGCTTGAAGTGTTTATTTGATTGAAAAAGAAAATACTCACCGCGGTTAACCGAATGACCATTTGAAATTTCGATTGATCAAGTGCATTAGCGTTTCTCTTTGCAATTTATTCCAGGCATCAGTCGTACAATTTCTAGAGATGAGCACGTTTTGTGTAATGTTATACAATATACAAGCTTCTTTGCCTCGAATTAGTCAGGCTTTTATAGACTATTCTTAACATAAGGTACTGATTAACAAATACATACAATAGGTTGAATAAAAAAGAAAAAGTTTCTATAAACAAATGACGTTTACTCAAGTTTATCCATGGAAATAATTGGGAAGTAGAGATAAAAATAAAAAAAGATGTAAAATAAAATAGTAATAAAAAAATGAGAAGAAAAAGAAAGAGAAAGCAGTGCAACGAAGCGTAATCCACTCCAGCTGCCTTTTGCCCGCACGCTCGTTGCGCTAATAAAACGTGAAAAGAAGGAGGTAGGCCTAGGCGCGACGTGAGTTTGAGTACAAAAACAAAACTCGAAAGCTATGCTAAAGAAATTGGCCGGAGAGGAAGAGTAAGAAGGAAAAGAAAAGAACGTAAGAAAAGGGTTGGTTATGGCGCGAGCGAGCAAAAGTCGAGAGACGAGAACAGTCGGACAGTCGGTTTCGAGCAATCTTGGGGATAGGATATAGAAAAGAAGGAATAAGAGAAACGCAGGAGTCGAACGGGCGCGCATATGTGTGTGCTACGGGGATGGCCCAGCGGGCGAGCTCGTGCACATTTAAGCGCAACGACAGAAAGAGGAGGGAGAATGAACGGCGTTTAATACGAGGGGGGTCGCGTCTCTCCGACGTGTATGCAAAACGTATAGGCCCCCTCGGTCACCGAGAGCGCTCGCTCGCGCGCGCCTCTCCCTCTCGGCAAACGTTTTCCGGCCTCCGTGTGTGTATGTCTCTCTCTCCCTCTCTTTCTCTCTTGGAATATTGATGTGTGTGCAGCCGCGTCTATGCAGATGAGCGTGAGAATGCCGACCCCGTGCCGGATGGCAGAGACTTCAGACACATGCATACCACGCACACACACACATATACGTCTCTGTGAGTATGGCGCGCGCCCGGACGAGCCGGAAGTTGGAGCGACTGACGATGCACGCCGCGATCTCTGATACGTTTGACGCCCCCTTTCCTCTCTTAACCCTGTTTGTCCCTCTCTCTCTCTCTCTCTTTCTCTCTCTCTGGACACGCGTGCATGCACGCCACTCGTGAGATAAGTGGACACGCGGTGCACGCCCCGCGATCATTTCTTCCTTTGCCACGGATCAAAGGGGCAGGTTTTTTGTCTCTGGCGTTTTTTGCGCCAAAAGGGGACGATCGAGAGTGAAAGGGCAGAGATGACGTTTTTGAATGGATTTAATGCCGAGATTGATGTTGACGTTTTTCGAGAAGGTTAGACAAGATAACTGTTTTCTGTTTTATTTTTATTGAGTATCTTTTTATTTTTTTTATGTCGGTTCTGCCTTTACTTTAAGAAAAATGATACTGAAGGTTTTTTTTTTATTATTTTGATAGATTTGGGATTGGATGACGGTTCTGGAGGGGCCTGTCGAGGTCATTAGGAGGGGTAAAAAAAGGAAGAGCTCAAATTGTGACACATGATTTTTCTGCAACGGCTACAGTTCATTTCAACCATGATACTCCGAACTGCCAAAAAAATCTAAATTGATTTCATCAATTTCTATTGAATTTGCCAATTTGCATTTTTTTCTTAATTTAATTATCAAGCATGCCGTTAAATATCTCTAAGACCTTAATGAAACGTCTTTAAATACTAATAATAAAAAAAAATGAAAAAAATATTATTTTGATTAGGGACAAATAAAAAGCCACGCAATAAACACTTATTTAAAGCGTCATCATGACAGTCAATTCACGGAGAATAAGAAAGAGAAGAGAGAGAGAGAGAAATTATCCAATTCACGTAGAAACTGACAAAGCCGGCAATTAATTATCGGAGAACCGACGAATACCGATTTCAGCATTTCCAAACACCTGTAATAACGAGCACTAATGACAGGTCGAAAAAAAAACGCGGCGCTGATTAGACAGCTCAAAAGCAGCCCGACACGCAAGAGAAGGAGAAAGAAAGAGAGAAAGAGAGAGAAAGGACTATCGTGAGCTCGGGTAATTATCAGCCCACTGACCTATCCCAATTCACAAAATTCCTTCCCCCCGCTCGAGCGGCTCTCGTGCCATTTACGAGCCAATATATGTATAAGAGGCGCAGTAGGCCAGAGAGCCTAGCTCGTTCTAGCTCACATCTCTCAGCTGTAGGCCATAGGCGAAAAGTTAACTACGAGTGGAAATGATGAATTTCGCGATTGACAAGCAAATTAGTCGTGTCGCGTCGGGGGTAAGAAACGCGAAACTGCCATCTGTCGCGAGCGATAAGAAGGAGGGCGCGGTTTTCCGATAAGCCTCTCCCTTGCCAGTCCTCTGCGCACGTGTAGCAAGGATACGGCGTCGACGCCCCCGTCTCCGCATCCCCAAACATGGCCGCCTCGGCGATCGTATGGGAGTCGGGGGTGGGGCAAAGTATCCTACAAGCCGCACACATGTACCGAGCGCGGAGGGGGCGGACACGCGCTACTAGCAGGGGCTCTGCATATGCCCTGTACGCCAAGCGGCTGGATAAGGGGCAGGTTTTGCCCTACTACGCTTTTTACACGTCTGCACTATGATAAGTGCTGCTTAGACTCATATACACATACTTGGATTTTCATGTGCGTCTCTGTGACAAATTTTCATTCGAGGCTATAATGCTTCTTTATGCGATTTTCGTGTTAATTAAACTAATTGTATAGTCTTTTGAAATTGTTAAATTATTTAGTCTGTTTTTAAGTTTACGTATTACTAAAGAATTTTTTATGAAACTTATATTTTAAAATTCATTTTTCTTGGAAACCAAGTTTTCATGATAAATGGATTTTGCGTATTACCGAAAGAAAACCACAAAATTCAATTTGGAAAATACAGCTTTTGAGTTACAGAAAAATAATTTTTCACGCTCCAAATTGTATTTTAACTTGACGTAAAATGTGTGCCGCTATCGCAGTAGATATTGAACGTAGTTTCATTTTGTTGCCTCGGAGATAGATGGTATTTTCTGTTTCCAAAGAATATACGTTACAGTGACAAAGTTTATCTATAGCCACAAACTACAAGCCAACTACCTCCTTACACTATATTTATAAGATTCTTTTTTTTTATTCTCCCACGCTTATAGTTCTGCAACCATACCAAACGCTTAGATAATAAAAACATTTAGAAACTTTGTTAAAACACAAAACAAGTTTATCGCGTTAATTTTGTAACGACTCCAATACGGGCATTTGTTTATACAAAACTTTCACAAAACATACAATTACCATATTTTGACTGGCCACAGAAAACAACCCAAAAATCCGGAGAAAAATTCAAATAAGTCCAGTTAACCCAAAAACTTACTACCACGTAGATTTACACATATACGACGCTTACTTCAAATAAGACTAAACAGTCAAAGTAACTTTAAGCGTTTTCAGTCAATTCTCATGTATTATACGTCGATATATACATCTGTCATGATAAAATGCTTAAATGCGTTCACCTTTGTGACCGATCAAAACCGCAGTCGTTGAGAGCGAGAAAAACGCCTTTTCTCTCTCTCCACACACACACGCACACACTTGCATGCCCTCGCCGACTGTTCGAGGCGTCAAACTGTTAGAGCGCCGGGTTCAGCGACCTACCGCGCCGACTTTGACTTTGCACACGTACTCGCGCGCGCGTGCCACGCTTATACGAGCATATGCGGGCGGTCGGGCCAATGATTCTTCGGGCCCGCGTAGGCTTGACATTCTGCGTGGGAGATTTTTCGTTTTTCTATGCCCGCTGTTGCAAGAAAATGCGATGGAAAGTTGGTTATATATTTTTGACTTTTTTTTCTCTCTTGAGTTTTTCAGAACTTTGAATGGACTTGAGTTATTGCTCAAGCCCACAAATTTCCGTTGTTTTTGTTTTTCAGATTACGAATTTATAGGTTGTAAAAAATCATTTCTTCCGTATTCTCAAAACTTTACGAGGCAATAATTTGAATTTTGAAAGTCGATAAAATTTGTTTTCAGTCCAATTAAATTAACATATTATACTCTAGCAGCGTTTTACTTGATACATCACAACAGATTGCCTAATATATACCTTAAAAGAAGAGAGTCGCATGAATATTGTTTACCACGCGAATGAACGTTAATAAAAGACAAATCGAGGAAAAACAGGAAATTTGTGTTGTCCCAGCAATAAGTGTATAACTGTACAAATATAAGCGCGTTATTCGCCTAACCATACGGATATATTCGGATAGAAGGTGGTAGAGTGGGCACAAGCCCCCTGAGAGATCAAAACCGTTCGGCAAACCCGTGGCAAAATCGTTCGTACACACAAAAAGAGAAAGAGACACGTAGACGCGCACACACCGAGAGGTAGGTATCCACATAAGGGAGGGAGCAGGAGCCTTACGCATTTCGGCGGGTTTTCGCCACAAACGAGTGACAACGCAGCGGGTTCGTCGACCCGTTTCACGCTTCGCCGAGCGATTCGTGGCCGGTGCAGCATTAATGTATTTACGCGAAAAAGCAGCGCGTGGGGGTGGCAGAACGCAAGTAGCCCGTGCAGAGCGTGTGTGCGTGCGTGTCTACGTGTAGCTCGTGCAGGCCGTCTTCGCGCTCCCCGATTCCCGGGCTTCGCTCTCTCTTTCTCTCTTTCTCTCTCTCATAGCCGGCTAATGGGTCGCGCCCCGTCGGCAGTTCGCGTTTCGCACATGTCGGCCCCGTTGGCGCGGAAAAAATGAGGCCGCTCCCCGAGAAACCGCCACTTCCGCCACCCCCCTCCGAGAGCAAGCGGTGCATACACACACCCTTACACGTGTGTGTATGCGCAGGCGTAAGCGGAGGTGCCGGTGCCGCGAGGAGCCGCAATTAAAACGCAACGCCAATTTGTAACGGAGCGCCGCCGCCGGCAGCCCTGCGGACCGCATGCCTCTCTAGATACGCTGCCTGCTCGGAGCTACTCTTTTTTCGCCTTTCTTATTTCTCTTTTCCTTTATTTTTTTTTCTCTCGTTTGATTTAATCGAGTCGCGCCCCGCTAACGACGCCCGCTCGTCATTATTATTTCGGCGGAAATTTCTTTTTGCGCGCTCCCGAAGCCCAAGAGATGCCCGAGCGGCGCGCGCGCCCCCGACTCCATCAGATAAGAGCGTTTTGCTGAAACCTTCTCCCTTGCGTTTCGTCGTTCCTCCTCCTCCTTCCGTTTTTTTTCCTCTCCCTCCCTTTTTTTGCCCCTGCTCCCCGGCTTTTTAATTTAAATTGCTTGTCCGTTATGTTCGACACGATGTCCGACGATTAACTATTCACTGAACGGGAAAATTGATCGCGAAAACGCTCTCTGCCCGGCCGATCGCTTGAATAAGATATGTAGCCGCTCTCGGTGTTTACGCACATTTGCATATATACCTATACAGCACGTTACAAGCGCTAACTTCTCGATGTCTATGGCTCGTTGTCGTTGCGTCGTCGATTAAAGAGCCCTTGCAACCCCTTCGCCCATTCTCATAATCACCCGGCCCATTCTCAATTTGTATTCATAATTCACTGAACAAGTCTAATTCGATACTCATTTTCGTATACTTGTGCGTCATCGAACCTTGAAGATTATAATTTTCAGCCCAAGTCTCGTCCCCGTTATAATCGTTTTGCAACTTGGCAAAAAATCCGATTGGCTTTCAGAAACTGAGGCAGCAGTATTGATCCAACAAAACATTTCGAAAAGCCATCCCCGTCGACAAATACCAAACATCGCACCGAGGTTTATCGTTAATTAGCTCCCCACCCATAGAAAATACTGCCGCAACCACAAAGCGACGGAGGGGAAGGGGGAATGGGATTCACAGAATCGGGAAAAATTTTATCATCTTTCCATTATAGGCGACGCTGCATAATTTTCCATTAGCGGAAATGCATTTCAATCGAGACGTGTACTACAGCAACTGTATTATATATCCCGTTCGTGCATCGAAAATTTATAACGCGCGTCAACGCTCGACTCCCCAGCCCCCCATCCCCCTATTAATTACGTCGAAACGCACTTACACGCGCTCAGGCAGGCATTCGACAACCGAATTGTCATCGCCGCAGAGACACATATAGAGCCGAGGATGCGCGCAGAGCCGTTGGCTCGGATATAAATTATAATGTTTAATATCCGCGCTCGGTGCATCCCCGGTTTGCGCATGTGCGCATGCATCCCGAAAATAAAGCAAAAAACCAGTCAGTAGCCGCGTAGCGCGGCTTCCATACATACAACGAATGCGCGCGTAAGAGCTGCTACTGCACGGGCTACAGAACCAGAGGGAAAGAGAGGGGAGATCAATGCTCGCAAATTAATCGCGCAAAACCCAGCCGCTCGCTGGAAAAGTGCTTTAACCCCGCGAGGTCTCATGAGAGAGAGAGAGAGAACGAGCGTTTTACCCAGACAGACACACATGCGTCGTGCGGGGTCGGTTTTCACGGGCGAGCGGACACGGGCTGGGGTCATCGAACGCCCGTGGACATCGAAAAACGGCCGGCCGCGGTAACAGTAGCAGCTCGGGGCCTCGATCCCCTTGTACACCTAACATTTTCGCGCTGCGAAATTAAACGGGTAGCACAGCCTACTCCCGGAGGATCCCCGAGTTTATCGAGGGAAAGAGCTCAACGCTTACACGCACACTTACACACTTACACGCTTCTGCCCCGAGTAGGACATAATTAACGGGAATGTGTGAGTGCGCGCGTGTGTGTGTACATACTAATACTTATGCGTAGCTACGGCTAATTCGGCGCTTACGGGAGTCGAAGCACATGGCCTTACAGGTGGCGCGGCAGGTACGAACGTACATGGGCACAGAGAGAACGAGAGAAAGAGAGAAGGAGCGAGGTCGACGAACTCGTCGCTCGAGCGCTTAGAGGCCTCTCCCGCCTTTGTTGGCTACTGCCTCTTGCGCGAGAACCGATGACAGGACTTTAGTCCGGAGCCTCGTCCCAGCTACGGTGTACCTATCTTATACTTGCGAGAAGAGGAAAAGAAAGAGAGAGGTCTGGGTCGTTTTCGACTCGAGCGAGAGCAGTTCTCTTTTTTTTCCCCGGCTCTCTAGGCCTTGGTCCGCGCACGCTGTTTTTTCGCGAGGACTCGCGCGGAACGACGAGTTAATGTGAGAACTAACGGTTGCAGCTACCTCTCCCTCGCCAGACGGATGCTAGGATTAGACTTTTTTGCTTGGGGCATCGCTGCTCTTTTTCGTTAGCCGCTGTTCCCTCTGGCTTTGCTTGTTTTTAAGCCGGAGACGCTCCGTTGGCAGTTTGAGGAGTGATGATTTGTTGGTTCTGTTGGAGAAACGGTGAAAATGAGTTGGATGGAACAGAAGGGCAGATTTTAGTAATTGTAGCTTAATAGTTCCGAGGAAAGGTTAGAATCTAAAATAAAATTGGTGCTTTGGAGTATTTGAGCATTGTTGGTCAATTGATTACCGATACTGCCGGATGGTACGCTAGAGGAGGCAATTGCGATTTTAAATAGAAATAGAGTTAGCGCGATACCCAAGGCAAGGTCTCATTTTCTAACTTTACGACGAGCGTTAAATTTTATGAGTATAAAATCGGGCGAATTTTAGAAATGATAAATATTTAGCGCGCCACGGTCAAAGCTTATCGAATATATATTTATCCGCGTTTTAATACCGAGATGCGCGTGTAAAATTTAATAATCCCGAAGAAAACGAAAGAATCCGCGGGATGATTTATAAAACGGGGTATGAGACGAAAAAATTGTCGTTATTAAATTTAACGCAGCCGTAAAAGTACATAAACTAAAAACTAAACGGTCGGAAACTCGTATCTCCCCTTGTGTATACGTATATACATATACAACTTTCAATATTTTATAAACTCCATAAGACTCGAGAGAGAGAGAGAGGATATGAGGCTCGAAGAAATATACAGGTTGGCTGTATAAAAGATCCCTCATCGCTCGTAATACAAGTTTCGAATCGAAGATCATTAGAGAGATGTCCATAAGTTCTATTTATCTACGGACAAGATCCCTGCTTATCAAGCTCTCGCCTTCTCCGAACGGCCTTCTCTCGATAATTTATTTGTCCCCTGGCTGCAAACGGGAAAACACGAGCTCGTCGCCAGTTCTCGTCCGATTCATTAAATTGAAAAGCCTCCAAAAAGGACGTCGCTAGCGGCTCATATCAATTCTCGTATGTGCGTGTGCGGCTTCGAGTGTGTGTGTGTATGTGTGTATGCGGTGAGGGAAGGGAGTAATCGATAGCGCGCTTTCCATTAACGCTCGACAGTCCAGCCCCCATATGACCCTCCTCCTTCCCCCTTCTGATCGTTTTTTTTCTCCTCCGCGATGCGTAGGTAGACGGGCAGCAGCGTATTACCTGGCCTTTGGCGGAAGCGTGTTCTCTTAATAGCGCCTCCTTTTTCGTCTTCTCCTCAATAAAACGTTATTCGCGCGGCCTTCGCTATGCTGCTCCTGCGGTCATTATATTATCATTAAGCCAAGAGAGCTGCTCCTCATCGCTGCGAGACGAGCGAGTAAGAGAGAGAGAGATGGGATGGCGGGGGGGGGGGAGAGGGGAGCAGGCAGAAGAGGGCCGATCGCGTAATCGAGACGCGAGATCGCCGCTACGACGGACCGATCATGGCTCTGGGGACGACAGGAGAGGACGACGTTCCGCGCATGCTAATACAGCCGGCCACGCTAATTTGATGGTAATCGCGACTGGCCCCCCCTATTCCTCCCCTCGGCCGTTCACTTGCTCCGCAGACGTTTGCCTCAAACTCGCGCGCTTCAGCTATACGTCGTCGTCGTCGGCATCGTCGACGTTGTCCTAAAGGCTCGAAAGAGATGATGCTTATCGCTATCGCTATCGCGCCTCGTACGACTCGGCTTGTTTCTCTGCATTATTCATATCTGCCGTGGGAATGGGAGGAGCAATTATCCAAGCCGTGCGTCCGATGATGGAGCGACGTCGAGCTTTTACGAGCAGCGAAAATATAGTACGAATTTGAATTTATCAAGGGTATAAAAAGCTCGCCGATTTTCCTGCAGTGCCGATGTGCGATCAATCGATCTGGACTTGCAAGCGCTTGCATATAGTTTCGAGTGTTCCAGCCGCGATTAATAATCTTCGGACTATAGTCGACGGACACAGGAGAAAATCGTCTCGCGGCGAAGGTGTGCGAAGGGAGCAGCGTACCTTGTCTATACAGAAACGCGAGAGCTTTTTCACAACGGACTAATCTATTTTACATCCTGTTGAATGCCGAAGCACAATGGACACGAGCTGCTGCAGGCACGTTGCCTAACGCACACAGACGCACGAGCTCGCACACCTATCCACTTTTATTATTTCTAGTCTTAATTGTGTAATTAGCATGCACGAGAGGCTCGTACAAAAGCGACTCGGTGTGAAAGTATACACGCGCCTGCTATGCTGGCCTCTCACTCTCTCTTACTTTTTTTCTCTCTCTCTCTCTTTCTCTCTTTCGTGGCTCTATACGCTATGTGTATATAACTCGGGGTAATCGATATGTGGTTGGTGGTACACGAGCGGGAGACGCGAAACTTGCCGTATATAAGCACATTTCAATTTAGCAGCTCTCTCGGTCTTGCTCTAAGCTTGCCACAATAGTCATTGTAATTTAAGTCTAATAACACGTGGCGTTTGATTAAAGACCGACCTTTTCCATTAGATGTTGGACTGTGTGCGCACGTATGTGTGTGTGACTACGACGTGTGCCCGTCTGTCTGTTTATGTATGTGTACAGGTATATAAGTTGGTCGCGCGGAAAACAATGAATAATTTATATATACGGCCAACGCTGTCTGCGCTATTATACATGCAGCTTCTATGAGCCGCAACATTTTAATAACTCCAGGCCGGACCTCTAATTTACGGTAATTGAATAGTTTACTAGCGAAATTCCAGAGATTGGCCTGGTAACAAAAAGAAAAAGACGGTCGGTGATTAGGTTGTATCGAAGTTTTGCCCTCGCGGTTTATTGGCCTTTGCTGTTTAACCAATTATTACCTCTCGGCCCACGCGACTAACAAATTGCGCTGCTGATTGTTATTGAAACTCCTAGTCATTCTCGACGTTGCGACGTATATGTTGGTTATGAAGGTTTCATGCTGATTCTCGCTACAAGTTCAAGTTGAGTTTTGTTTGATTAATGCCGAAAATAAAACTTTTAATTTTCATTGGTAAAAGCAAGCCGCTGTAGGAAACTTCAACTGTCTAAGGAAGTTATTGCAAATTTCGGTGAAAAAAAATTCCAAGGTTCAAAGTAGTAAATTGAAAATAAATACGTTAATACATTACGAGGGATGCGTTTGAGCTTTCGTTTGTTGCCAACTCGTAAAAGTTCCATTAGAGCTTATACAATTTTTAAATGAAATAACGCTTTAAGTGTATAATACACGCATGGGCGATATTTTATTCAGGATAATTCATAACGGTGCTTCATGCACATTACCATACAGCATTATCTTATTTCGTAGGAAACAAACTAACATTTGTCGAATCACTTTACATAAATCGAAATAAAAATGCTTCGCTGGAAACGCGGGAAGAGCAGATATGAGTATAGAACGAGCATTTTCCAGCCACCTCTCGCAATGCCCTCAACACTCTGCATAAAAGCAATGCAAAAACCGCGATTCGTTCGTTCTTCAACGCTACGCCGCAATTGGGGCTTTTGCAACAACAACAATAACAACAGCTACAGTAGCAGCCGAGTCGCAGATTATTTTGAAAAAGTTTTATTTAGCAGCCTTGTTACATCGCTATATCCCGGCGATCGCGCGTTATTTTCCTATAGACCCTGCCGATATAGCCCATAGAGCAGCGGGCGCTCGATTCTTTACACACTCGGCACTTTGGCTTTCGGATTATATTAGCTTGTGCAATAGCGCTCTGTAAATCTTTCTCTCTTTCGTTCGTATCTATATACCACAGAGACGCGCGCGGTCTTGGGTGCATATATAGATGCATAATGGGAAGTTTAACGATTCGACATGACACGACGATCCACTGAAAGCAGCCAGTTGAGCGAGTGGGAGGGAAGGGGACGCACGAGGCTCGAAGCATACACACACATATAGAGCCGATGTGCTGGAGCGGTCTCTGACTGGAGCGTATAGCTGGGCGCCGCCTTGTTTTCTCCGAGGCGCCTGGGTCTGCGCGAGACACGCTACCTACGGGCTGCACGCTCAATAATGCCTCCGACTATCCTGTGTATGCACTTCTTACGTACATGTACATATCGAATTTCAAGCCCGCGCGGGCCAGTACCTGCGTTCGCTCTCTTTCGCCAGCCCAGAGCGTTCACGTATATACCTCTACGCGGCTTTTGTTGCGCCTGGATTCTCTCTCTCTCTCTTGTCGCTGCCACCCCCTCTCTCCTCCTCCTACTCGATGCAGCTTCGAATTTCGTCACGTGAAACGAGCCTTTTTTTCTCTCTCTCTCACTCTCGAAACCGCGACGACGACGGAGACCCGGGACTAATGCACGGCTGCCTCTAGAAACGGCCGATTGTTCGGTGGGCCCTCGTATAGTGGTAGTAGTCGTCTGGAGAGCGCGCGTTCTAGAGCACGTTTTCATTGGCCAGCCGCTATCTCTCCATTGGATTCGGTTTCAGCTCGACAATGAAACGTTTTCACGTCTCGAGGTTACTTCCGCGAGGCTTTTATGAGAGGAAAGAGAAAGAGAAAGGATGACGAAAGACTTACCTGATGGCCTGTGTTGGCCCGATCCTCGACGCCGCTTGCCTCGATTCATTGTTTTGCAAAAGCTCATTTCTCAGATATTAGATTAACGGTATAGCAAGCTTCGGATTATTGTGCGGATTGGAAAATTGATGTGGCGAGGGAGAGAGGAAGCATTTTTACGACCAATACGGGCCGATACCAAATTGTATGATTCGATGTTGAGTTTATTGGGAGAGTTTGATTTGGCTCTGTTGGCTAACGCTTCTTTGTATCTGTGCTGCACCAATGATTTTAATACTATCTCGATTGTTCTGGGAATTAAAAATAATAGAGCTAGATATCGAGGTTTACTTTAACGAAGTTTCTTAATATTTATTTTCCGTGTTAACCATGAATAATTGCAATGCGTCAACTATATAAGTTTTTCTATATGTAGTATTAACGTATTAACAAGTTGTAAAAATGTTTGTAAAAATGGACGTGTGAGAAGGTGATTAATATTACGTTGAGGGTGTTTAATATTGATTGTTGATTGCGTTGATATTATCACAATAAAAGTCCTTATAACATTCTTGGCAAACTTTTTATTCTATGCGATTGCGGCAATTGATATAGTTCTTACAAAACTAGTTTATTCGATAAATTTATTTTGCAAATAAACTTAAACTCTTTACACATGCTATCCAAGGTATATCTAAGCGGTAAAGCCTACGTAAATTCAGACATGATTTTTTGATCAAACACCAAGAGGCATTTTGTAAATTACCTCGCAGACATCGCGTTAAGACAGCACAAAAAAGAAAAAAAAGGAAAAAAAGCCTGGGTAGACGAGCGTTGTTGGGGCAAAGCGTTGAAAAGCAGCTCTCGATCATTGCGCCAACAACGCGGCTTATCGTTCCCCGATAAATTATCTCTCTCGCACACGGTCTCGCACTTTGCATCCTTAACAAACCCGGAGAGGCCCTTACAGCCGCTATTGGCACGAGCCGGACGACGCGTTTCCGCCAGGCCGTCATAGAGCCTCTCCCCGATAGGCGTAATTTCACGAGGATCGAGGCTCTTTAGCCCCGGCCGCGATATCGCAAAGTCGTTAAGAACGCGACGCGTAGGCTGAGAGTAGACGCACACGCGGATAGCTAAGATGATGGGCTTTCCGCGCGGACGACGCACGAGTGCGCGCGCGCCCCCCCGAGGATTTTCCTCGGCGCTTCGTCTCGTCAAAGCCCTGACATCCTGTAAGCCGATTATTACCGGTTTGCCGCGCTTTGACGAGGCTGCGCCGCGAGAAACTTCCGAGCATCCTTAGATATACAGCGCCGTAAGCTTTGATTCTCGGCTCCGCTCCTGGAATGTTGCTGCAAACTCGAGAAACGCGATTAAACGGATTGTTTGTTTATTGCCCTTTCGATTATTTGCTCCTGTTCGGTGTATTAATATGTTCGTTATAGACGAATTCAGTCATCAGTATAATAAATAAGAGCAGCGAAATTTTAATTTTCCGGCTAATTTGTGCTTTGCGCCGCGCCGAAAGAAAACATTGTTTTGTTTCCATCCGCAATTTATTCGGCGCGCGTATATGGGGGTTTCACGTTGAAAAATTCATTAGCAGGCTAATTGTGAGAAAGTAAGTTATTACGCGAGAGCGCGGTTAGGGCCTGGGGGGGGGGGGGTGACAGGCCGCCGCGAAATATGAAATTAAAAATTAAACGCACGGTTAAGAGGCTCGCGCCATTAGCATACGTTTATAGCCGCGCGGCTAGAATACGCGAGCAGTTTTGCAATTCCGAAAAAAAGGAGGAGGCCGCGCGCACGCGTGAGAGAGAAAGAGGGGACCTGGCTCAGGTATAGCTCCGAATTCAAATTCAGCGGAAAGTTTCGTAGAGAGCCTCTCCTCCCCTCCTTGGCTTGTCGCACTACGGTATTAACACACCCGTACCTCGGCGCTAGAGCAACGATCGAGGAGCTGCACTACAGTTTGGCCGCGTGCACATATCGCGGATGTTTCGGAGGCGATTAAAATTGAAAATTACGCGCGATGGCTCTGTCTCTGTACGTGCGAGCTCCGCGTCAAGGCAACACCTGCGCAAATCTACATACCGGATCGACGAGTATGTGCCGCCGCCGGTCTCTCTCTCTCTCTTTCTTTCTTGCTTGCGTGTGACGCTGCTTTGGCTGTAGGCACACACGTTGACTCGTCTCTGTTGGAACGGTGAAGACGACGCAGCCGAGGCGTACGTGCTGCGAGCTAAAGTGCCAGAGTTTACGCGCTTATAAAATTTACTTGCGGGACGACGCGATGGTGGCGGCGGCGGCCTCTTTTTCGGCGACGAGACACTGCAGCTTTGTCACCCTCGCGCTGACGTGTGTGTGTGTGCGACTCTCTGCGGCAACACACTTGCTTCCTACGCTTTTATTTTTTTTTCTTCAACCTGAAATTTATGAGCGTTTATACTTGCATACTCTCTGCTTGCTTGATACGTGCCAAATCAGTTGGATTTATTTATCTGTTTAGAAAAAATAAAACTTTCGAATATGTTGTGCGGCTGTAAAACGTTTTATATTCGCGATTAAACTTCAAATTAAATAACTTTCATGGTTTTTTAATGAATTCGTAACGAAATCACGTTTAGTTGGGATATTCTACACTCTGCTCCAGTGTTTTAGGGCTAATCTGACGATACTTACAAATTTTATTGTGCGCAGCATACGGTTACAGACGAAAATAATGATATACTCGTAAATAGAGTGAAAAGATATATAGCCTAACAATACGAAGCTTAGTCAATTAGAGAGAGAGAGGAGGGGAGGGGGAGAGAGAGAACTCTCGGAACATGGTCTTGGAATAATCCCGGCACGTCGTTTTCCAGAAAAGACGTTTATACATCTCAAGCCGAACAAGATCGACCTGATTCTCAGGGACAGAGGGACGATTTGACGAAGAGTCCCGTCGCCGTCGACAAGAAACAAGATCGGCCGTGCGATCGGCCAGCTTGAAAACAAGTCGGGAACACTTGATTAAAGTCAAGTCTAAAGGGACGGTGGAGAGAGAGAGAGAGAGAGAGAGAGAGAGAGAGAGAGAGGGGAGAGGCTGGTAGAGCAGTAGCAGTAGACGATCGTTTCCGACGGCTGGAAACTCCAGAGCCGCTCCTCGACGTTTCCGCGAGATCGGAGCTTCCGCGCTGCTGGCGTGTGGTCGACGATCCGGCCAGCTCGATATATGCACCGGCGCGCCTACGGGGACCATACACCGATACCGAGAGAGAGAGAGAGAGAGAGAGAGAGAGAGAGGGCGAGCGCCAAGATCTCAATCTTTTTGCCCGCTTTTTGCATCGCCGCTATGCTCTCTAGCCGATCTCTTTCCCGCGACGTCGATCCACACTCTGAAGAGTAAATCCCGCTAGCCTTGAGAGCCTCTCTTTCTCTCTATCTCCTTCTCTCTGCTGCACGTACGCCCGGGACACGCGAGTCCAAGCTATACGCTTCTCGCTGGAGAAAGAAAGAAAAAAAAATATGGCAACGGCTCCTGCAGCGAGAGCGTGTTGCATACCTCGTTACACGCGCCAATTCCGTCGTGTACCTCCTAGCCCCATCCCTCCCTCTATCTCCTTCTCCCACATCCCCTGCTCTCTATCCCCCACTGTTTTTTCTTCATTCCGAGTTTGCTCTTCGTTTTCTAATCTGCGGCAGGCTCTCTCCCGCTGCTCGTGCGTTCTCCCCCCCCCCGTCTTTCGATCGGCATAAATTAATGCCGGTGTTTGCATAAATTTCAGTCCCTCTCTCTCTCTCTCCCCCGCAGGCTCGCCACCGCAGTCATATCTCTATATGGCGCATGCACGTAGCACTCGGGCGCAATTTGCACGCTTTTGTAATATAAGTTAATTAGTGTTTTCAGCCGGCGCTCGTGTATTATTTTCTTTATGTATCGCGTAGAGCAGCCGATGATAGTTAATTTCTGCGTTAATTTTCTGATCTCCGTGTGTACGTGTGTGTGTGTGTGTACGTTTGTGCTCGTGACTGGGGTTATGGGCATATAAATGTTGCGCAACGCAAATGCCGCGGCGTTTTCGTTCGATAATTAAAATGTTCTCGTTAAAATGTTAATTTTTGTATACGCGCGCTGTTTTGGTATTAATTGGCGTCTGTCGCGTTTTACCCGCTGATATAAACACGGCGATTTCGTGTTTCCCGAGAGCTTATACAATTTCGGATACCCGAGGTATATTTTTGGTGGAGCATGAGGATGTGAGGTCGGACGGGTCAACGCGTAGGTGTGTGCGTATATGGTTGAACACCTGTGTCTATACAGAAAAGTTAATTTTTATTTTATTTGTACAGTGCACGTTCGTTTTTTTTTCATTTTTTTTCGTATCTCAACCTATACTCATATAAAAATGATTTTTAAGTTATCGACTTTTGATCTTTTGATGACTGCGCGACAAAATACAGCCGACCATTTCGATTTGACGAAAACAGAGGTCTGCAGATGCAGCTGCGAAAGGATGCGCGGTCGATACATACGCAAGTGCATCTTACGTCCGGGTGGCAGTAGCAACAGTATAGTAGCATCAGGCAAACGGGCGTGGCCGTTTTCTAAAAAAGAGGAAGAAAAAAAGGCTGGCAGTATGTATAGGCAAGGGAGCTCCTAAGCGAACCTTGCTTCCGGCGTATGTGTCGAGGGATAAGGCGGTCGCGCGCATGTCCGGCTCATCCTGCGGTTTCGCGGTATATACGTCCGGCCTCCGGAGCAGGGAGAGAGAGAGCGAGAGAGCTGCCGAGAATAGAATAAGCAACGCTGGACGATACGTGGGCGAGCTTCAATGCCTCGCAAGCTGCGGAATCCTGCCTCCGTATGCGCGCGTAATTAAAGCGCACGGGGCGGCGAACAATGTCCTGGGCAGCTCCGTGGAATATGTCTAGGCCTGGAAGACTCGCAAGTGCCACCCGTCCCTCGGCCGGACTCGCTAAGCGCGCATAAGGGATTAGACGAGCCGCGGACAGGATGTGGAGGTTATTATGAAACACTGTAGCGCACACTCGCACGAGACCGAGTGAAATTCTTGGGATTTTTTTCGTAGGAGAACACGTAGCTTGCGCGTGTATGCCCCGGGACTATGAAAAATTTAGCGAAAGGATGCGTGAGCACTGGGCCTCGACTAAAATGGCACTGCGGGGCCAGACACGCGCGTCTGTCTTGTAGGAATATTTGAGGAATGTTGCCGAGGAAGTCGGGGCTTTTTCGTCATTTCCATCGTGAAAGTCGCGTTCTACCGAGATGCAAGTTTCTCGGATGAGTCTGTTCGCCATTATTCTACCTTTTGTTTAACAAAATTAGCTTTGACCATTTTACACGATGTTCCGTACATCAGTGATTACGTTTGTCTAAGATGAATGAGTTTCTTAAGTTATACGAGATATTTATTTAGCCCCAACGAACATTTGGCAAATACACGAAACGCGAGAAATAGTTAGAAACTAGCGAAACTTCGCTCATCTCTCTCTCTCTCTCTCGCTTGCTATTATTTCCCTTTTAAGCGAGCCAACTCTCAAAAGCTCGAAAAGCAAGATAGCGCTCTCGTTGAATATCTTGGCCATTATCTCATGCGCCGAGCAGCGGCGTAAACAAAAGTACAAGCTGCGTCTAGCGCGTGTATTAGTCACGATCAAAAGCAAGAACCACTTTATCCGGGTGCCAGCTCTCTTCCCCGCTCACTCCCTCGCTTTCGAGCCTCTAACCACGGATGATGACACTATATACCGACACAATCTTCCACATTCACGGAATAAATTCTTTTTGCGTTACGTGTGCGTTGTCGACGCCGCCATATATATACTCTCTCTCGCGTGCTTTCAGCGCGAAATCGACTTGTTTATTCTGACCGTTAAGCTGTAGCCAAGGAGTTTTCGAATTCCCAAGATTCAAAATACGCGATTAGACGAGCATGAAAGCTACACTGTACACCATACACAAAAAAAGCTTTCCAAGTTTTCCACAGCAAAACTTGTCACAGTACCCAATCAACCTGACGCTCGAATTCGATACGCGCAGGTTCGTAAGCTTTTCGGTGTGTACTCTCGGTGGGACGTCGCGGTTGAGTTTGCTCACCTGCGACCTGTGCACCCGCTTGCTTGAGATAAGCTACGGTGTAGCGACTGTTTGCTCCGCGGGCACGAGAGAAAGAGAGAGGAAGAAGCCGGGTTTATCACTCGCACGCTCTATGTCCCTTACGTAACCTGAATATTTTCAAACGGGGCGAGAGGGAAGAAAGAACGAGAGAGAGAGAGAGAGAGAGAGAGAGAGAGAGAGAGAGAGAGAGAAAGGGACGGAGGAGTCGTGCGTGAAATTTATGACGGACGCGCGTGCGCCGTTGCGGCTCTGCTTTTTTTTTTATGACGGCGCACCGACAGTTTATTGGGAAAGAGAAGCTTGTGTTTGCCAAGTGCAAATCTTTAGCTATTGATTTTTCGAGAGACGATTCGCGCCCGAGATGTTGTTTTTACCGGGAGAACGTCTTTGGTTTTATGGTTGTTTGGTTGGGGTAAACGTGATACTTTATTGCAGGCGTTGTGTGGTGAATCGAGATGAAAGTTTAACATTGGTCCCTTTAATTTAATTTTCCTCCTAGTAGTGGCACAGTTAGCAACATCAAAATGTTTATCAAACATTTCCGTATGGTCTCATTTAAATTTTCCCCCGTTGTCAGCATCTAACAAACGATTCAGTCCTATTCGCATTCTTGCCGTTATTCATTATTACAATAACCCAGGCCGAGTACTTAATACAATTAAAATATGAGTAAGAGAGGAAAAAGAAAAAGAAAACGAGACAACTGCACATATATAGCCAATCAAGCGAGTGGCCGGCCAAGTAGTAGCGGCATATAAGTAAGCAGAAGCAGCAGAAACAGCAGCGGCGGCGGGGACCAGTCGGCAATAAGAAGATTCAATGAAAGGGAAACGGTGGGCGAGCGAAAACGAGAACGAGATAAAGAGAAAGACAGTGGAGCGGCCGCGGGGGCGGGGGGTCACGCTGGGTGGGAGAGGAGAAAGAGCGAGTAGGATGAGAGAAAGAGAGAGAGAGAGGGGGGGAGAGTGGAGCGACACACAGAAGGCGGTATGGACAGGCGGCCGGTAGTCGATTTGGTCAGCAAATCGATGGGTTTTCGGCCGCCGAGGGCAGTAACGCGTGCAATTGCCAGAGCGAACGTGCAGCCATTTGCTCCCTTTCCCTCTCTCTCTCTTTCGGCGGTGTGCTCTCGACTCGGCCTTCCGGAAATCGAGAGCGAACTGCACACAGCCACAGCGCGCCCAAGTTTCGAGCATTGCTCGAGAAGCGCCGAGGGAGTACGAGGCACATAGACACAAGCACACGCGCGAGCACACACGCTTGGGCGTGAGCACACGTACACACAGTGACGTGCGGTGAGAAATCGTAGCGGGCGATCTGCACGGCGGCCAGGCCCTCTCGTATATACAGCCAGGAAGTCGGCCGACGGGACTCTCTGAGCGCTTTCTCCCTCTCTCTCTCTGCGGTCGTCGGCGCGCTAATGGAAATCGTAAACATTAATTAGCGGAGTACTGTGTATGTGTGTGTGTGTGTGCGCGCGCTGGCTTCGTCCGAGGATACCGGCAGCCAAGAAATGGGATTCGGACAGACTGACGCTCATGATGTTACCTCGCGGCTGCGGGAAGGCTTGCCCTGCGGGTTTGAATGTACGCTATGGATAGCTTGTCCTCCTCTTTCTCATCTCTCTTCCTTTCTCTCTGTTTCTCTAACCAGAGTTTTCCCAGTTTGCTCCGTGCTCGCTTTTCAGTGTTTGCCAATTTCGGCTTGATTTTGAAGTTCTGTGCATGATGCTTGTTTAGGATCGTGGCATTTTGTTGGGATACGCTGTTCATATGATTGACGCCTTTAGTACGATTTCAAAATTTGTGTATTGTAAAATTATGAGTTGTAGGGCTTGTTGTTTTATTTATAACATAAAAGTGTTTGTTATTAATGGTATTTGGAACTTTCGAATATTGTTAAAAAATATGCATTGTTTGTTCAAGATTATTTTAGCAGATTCCACGTCGTTACGAACTAACTGTAGAAAACGAAATTAATGTTGATTTATTACCATTCCGGGTCCGAAAAATTCAGCTCTACGATTAATAATCCACTTATCAAGCTTTTATCAACAAGTCTAAAATATTTCTTTTCTCAATTACTCATTCGAAATTTATGTTTTGTCCACTTATCACTAGTATTTATATGATCTCGTGTCCGATAAGTGAACCTCGTAAAAATGATAAATACGTCATTCCGAGCAGGTCGAGTTTCACCGAATTCAAATGATATTCCGTGAAACTGATTTTTTTTCCCGCAACCACTAAACCCTACAATTTATAGTCATTGTTGGCACGAAAGCATTGGCCTCGCGCAACAACGGAGACCACAGAGATGATAAAAGAAAAGAGAGAAAAGAGCGGGAGAGGGAGAGAGAGAGAGAAAAAGAAAAACGGTGATCGTTGGTCTATTAAGGTTTTCATTTCCTCCGAGGTTTTACACGCCTGTGTGTAGTAGTACTGCATCGAGGCACAATAGACGCGAATCCCATTTCCTATAAAACGAGCATACGTGTATACATACATGCATACGTGCCTTACAGGGCACATCATTCATACAGAGAGCGATAGTTGGAAACGGCTCGATTCCTTCGTCCGTCGATCATTGCCCGTGCCGCGTATAGCTGCTGTTCCTGCAATTACGCGCGAAAAGGCCCGAGATTAGCGCAATGCATCGCCGGCCGCGGCCGCTACGGCAGAGCGAAGGAAATGATCCAGCGCTAATCTGCGCGTGCAGCCGAGCAGCGATGTCATTTCGCCCGAGCAACCGTACGGGTCTATGGGTGAGGCATAGAAGCCGAGGAATATCCCAGAACGAGTTGGCGTAATCACCGGCTTTACATCTGCCGATCGCTCGATCTACCTCCAAGGAGGATATGTATCCGGCCTGACTCCTCGGTGCTTTGATTCTAAAAATAAACCGCTGGCACCCTGGATTGCAGGGCTTGCAAAAGCTCTTGAGGGCAGGGCACGCGGGATGATTCGGACTAGCGGATTCCGCGACGCTTGCTGTAGCTTTCGTTGCGTATCCTACACAGCGGATCTCTCTCGCGCCATACGTAGAGCTGGGCTTACTCGGACGGAGCGAGTGCGAGAGAGCGTCCGGTAGCGGAGGGAAGCTAGAGCCGGAGGGCGTTCGCGTCGATAAATTCATCGGGTGAGAAGGAAAGAGAGATAAAGCAAGAGAGAGAGAAAAGAGGGGAGGCTGTAGAAAATAATCGCTCGCTCTTGCTGTTTAGTGAGAGCTTGACGGATAGCGCGTGGAAAACGATATACGGGAGAAAAAAAGGAGGCGCGAGCGCTGATAAGCTCCCGGAAACGTTTTCACGTGCTTTGGCAGCTACTGCCGATGCTATGTACGCTTGCTCGGCGATTAGAAGATATTGTAATCGAGAGTAGTCACAATGAGGAGGAGGCTCTATGTCGCAACTGGGTTTGTAGGCGGCTACTTTTGGGACGTAGGCTGCAAGGTTTTGGTGATTAGACAGCGATTTAGAATCGTGGACTGTGCGACGCAACGAATGTATGTGTATACGCTGGGTTAGCTAATATTGAAGCCGTGGGGCTTATTTGTGTTAAAGAATATCACGTTGCAGCACCAAGGGGTCAATGCACTCGCGCTATCTCAACTTCTTTATTGTACACGGTATTGTTCGTTTCGTTTTTTTCCCCCCTTCTTCTCCTCTCTGTTTTGGTGCTCGTTTGATAACGTCGGTTTCGAATGCGAATTCAACAGACCACTTGCAAATAGCCTTTGAGTGCTGCTCGTATTTGTCAACAGCAGACGAGAATTGAACCCGACACGGTTAAATTGTTAACACATGGCTCCACATGACACTACGGCCAACTAAGCCGGCCACAGGTTCCCGCTAGTTTCAATTTATTGTCCTATCCGTTGTCTATGCGTTCGGTGTGTGCTATATGCACAGTTTACGTTTACTTTCGTTTCGTAAGCGTAGACTGCTGTGTTCTTTTTTTTTCTCTCGTTTTGTTTATGTAAGTGGATTACGTAATTAATCGAATGTAAACCAAAATTCTTGGGTTTACATATACCTGGTTGACGTTAATTGTAATGATACAGAATAAAACGAGTATAATTTTTGTTGTTGTTTTTAGAAATTCTATTACTGACAATGAGAAAAAATTACACTTGATCACATAGAAAATTTTAGCATTTAATTACTATTTTTTGTTTTAAAAGTATATTTAATTGAAAAAAATATTTTATCGAGAGTTGAATATACAATATAAAGTGAGCGCGACAATTAAAATTATGTATTTTTATGAAAGTCAGAATATTAAAAATATAAACGTCGAACCATGAGTTTTTGTACCGAAAATAATCGAATAAAATGCCCTACCAATAAATTGAGTACTTTCAACAGAAGAAGCCTCTGGCTTGTGTTCCCAAGAGCCATTAAATAGAAAAAAAAGAGAAATAAAAAAGGCTCTCCAGGCCCTCATTGCCGCTTAATGGCCGAAATAAAGGCAGTTTAAAACGCGCAATTTCTATCTATAAAAATTTTTCTGCGAAGGGCTCAATTGAGCGATAAATATTCCTTTTCTCCGCGAGACCGGCAGCGAGAAAGAGAGAGAGAGAGAGAGAGGCTACCTTAACAAGAGCAAACAAGCAAATGCAAAATTTTCATCGGCGAACGTGACACGAGTGGCCAGCGGCTGTAACAGCAGCAACGTCGGCGCCGCTGACGACGGTTGTACGTCGGCTCGAGCCTCGTCGTTGCTGCTGACGAAGAAGCCTCTCTCTCTCACTCTCTTGCTCTTTCTCTCAATCGTTGAACAGAGTGACCTCGGTGGCACTTAAAATTTCGCCGATAGCGGCCTGTCGGCTCTTCCTCTCTTTCTCTCTCTCTCTCTCTCGGTCCCAACGTCCATCGTCATAGTCATCGACGTCGTCTCGTTTCGTTTGCTCGCTCGCATTCTTTTTCTCGTTCCTCCGCCACATACCGGCCTACACGCCTCTCTCTCTCATTCTCGTTGCTGTGCGCCTTCTCCTCTTCCTCCTCCGCTTCTTCACGTATATAGGCTTGTCGCTCCGGAGCAGCGACGATTCTCAAGTTTCGACCGAAACATGACGAAGCGCCGAGGACAGAATTTCATTGGGCCCCGACGACGAATGCGCGACGCGGCTATAAAACCACGCGCGCGAGAGAGAGCCTCGATCAAGCCCCCCCCCCCCCGTACACACGTATTTATATATATGTATACACGAAATAGTTTGACTTGCTCGTTAAATAGCGGTTTTTTTTCAACGCTTTTTTTAGAACGAGGAAGAGGATACGATGTTCGGGTTGGCTCGTTTTTTATGTTGCGCTAAAACTGAGGACGTTTGAATTTTAATGAGGGTGAATTTCCTATATCCAAGCGCGAAATGCAAATTTTGAAACTCCGTCCGTTGAGTCGTAGCGAAGGAGGATCGATAAAAGTCTATTGATTTATCGTTGTGCAAACGAGCCCACTGATTTAATTTTGCGAATTTACCGATAAGCTTTTTTTTTAATGGCGAGTCGCAATGTTTATTCTTATAGATATTGTTTTATGTTCCATAGGTACGTCACCTGTTGATGCTTATAAATCTTAAGAAGAAAGCTGATTGTATATCGATATAAGTAGCATCGTTTCACGTAAAAGGTAAAAGAATTTATTCCTCCTACTTATTTCAAACGATTCACATATCAGTCAGTCGAGGGTTCTCGGATCAAAATCAACCTTACGCATCAGTTAGAAAAGTTGACCTTAATCCCCAAGGCAGCGCAAAAGGCTCGGGCGGATGCCTAAAATTCTACGTCATATTTCACAAAGTATATACGCATTAATACAGTAAAAAGGCATTAAAAGCTGGAAGAAAGATCGTCCCGATACGAGGGCCGATTCTTCCAACGAGTTTTTCGAGCGAGTACCGAAAACGGCTTATCGACGTCGGCCGCTTGGTGCATCGATAAAAGTCTCTGCCGTGAGAGAGGGGCAGAGAGAGATAGCCGAATAAAGAAGCAAGAATAAGGAGAAGATGGAGGTAAGGTGTGCGCGCGAGTGTAGAGAAGGTCCCATATCGTCTGTCGGCTCAGCCGCAGCTCGCGGTGACGTTCATCTCCGCGGATATCGGCTCTCTCTCTTTCTCTCTCGTGGGCCATTTATACCGGCTCGCGCGCATAAAGTCCACACTCTATTTCATGGTGGTCCGCCTGCCGGCAGCTTACCGTTGAGCTTCTCCGCGCCCACCCCTCTCTTGTCTGTTCTCTCTCTCTCTCTCTCTCTATCGCCGAGATATACAGCGTGCGCCATCGGTGTATGGTATCACGATTCCCTATCGAGTGACGAGGCGGAGGACGTCGACGTCGTCGGCGACGACGAAGCAGAGCTCGAGCGGCGCTTCTCTCCTGGAGAGCCATAAAGGCATTGCTCTATCCCAGACGCTCTGCCTTTTTTCCGTTCCCTTTGTCCCCTTATGGACGACTACTCCTCTCTGCTCCTGCTCGAGCTGCTGCTACAGCATAGACAGAGAGAGAGAGAGAGAGAGAGAGAGAGAGAGAGAGAGAGTCTTGAATCACGCTTTCCTTTTCTCTCTCTCTCTCTCTCTCTCCCTCCTCGAATCACCCCCTCGACTTCTTCGACAGTACAGCGAGCTTGGACCGCACGAGCGATCGGGACGTGCTCGTTTGTCGTAATTGTACAATTTCATCTGAGATAGAGCGGCAGAGAGACCCCTGAGTTGATATGTTTTCCTCTGCATCGCGCGCGCGCACACACATGGATACGGCTGCTGGTAACCGGAGATAATTATGAGAAAATAAAGTCAACCTTATTGAATTTCCTATTTAATTCGCTCGACGAATTGCATGTCGTGACACGGACTTTCTCTCTCTCTCCCTCGCAGTGATCGACACGATGCTTTATTGGGAAAAATGTGTGTACTCTGCTGTGCTCGCGGCTCGAGTAAAAGTTGGATTGCTTGCTATAGGAGATACGGTGATTGAATGAGTGTATGCCTCGTGGCTAGGACTGCGAATGGAGTGAACAACTGTCGTGTTGATGGAACTCGGATGTTTTTTTTTTCTTTAAATTGGCGGCTTTTTTATTGAGAGGTTAGGTTAAGCAGTTTTGGGGAAGGTGTAGTTTCAATTGTAAAATTTGGATTGTACCGTGAATACAGTATCGTTACTTTAATTTGATTGAAATTTTACAAATGAAATTATGCCTTTGATCAATATATTAATCCAACGACATTCGCAAATTTGGAACGTGCGACCGTAGACTTAAATATCATATACTCATTATTATAATTCGTCATTTCTATGAAAAATAATTGAAAAAATAATTTCACGCACAGCTCTATTCAGTCCAGTGATACGATTTTAAACGCAGCCAAAGTAAGAGTTGAATATTGAAAAAAAAATCGACAACATTCCATCAGCAAATCGGCTAGATTACGAAGCGTAGAAAGGCTAGGCGACAATAACGGTGGCCGCGCGCCGGCAACAAAGCGAAAATCCATCTTGCGGTAAAAATAAAAGAAAGAAAAAAATTGTAAAAATCAGGGCGAAAAAAGGCGAGCTGAAGAAAACGGCAAAACACGTGTACACAAAGTATATCGGTTTGCTCGACATTGGTAGGTGCGCCTACAGCACACACCGTACGAGTTCACGGCGGGACCGTGCGCGTAATTTATGCACCCCTTTTACGGCTGCACCGCGTGACATTTTCCTACGACGACTACGAGCGACGACGGCCGCGGCGGCTTGTTGTTGGCTATCATGCCGCGGGGAGAGCGGTCGTCGGGCGGGACCGATAAAGCCAAGAAAAATAGTCATTGTTTTTACGGGTTTAAGAGCTCTCAAAAAGAGGGATCACCTCTCTCTCTCTCTCTCTCTCTCTCTCTCTCTTTCTCTCTCTCTCTCTCTTTCTCCACAAAGTCGACAAAGGTGGCTAAAGAAAGTGTTAAGTTTCTTCTCTCCGCGTCTGCCTCCTCTCCTCATTCTCGGCTCTTTTTTTCCCAGATCTCGGCAAAGTCTCTAGCATTGGCCGAACCTGTATGTGTACGTACGCATAAACTCGCGGCGAAACTAGTCGCATTAAAATAACACGTTCTCTCTACTTCTCCCCCGGCTATACAGCCATTTCTTTTCACCGCGTCTCTACTCGCGCCCCGAAACTCTCCTTCTCAGCGGCACGACACTCTCTCTGCTCACGCACACGTTTATATATACCGTAAAAGCCGTGATTCACGACTTATCAGCAGAATTTATCTCTCTCTCTCTCTCTCTCTTTCACTCTCTCGCGTGCGAGCGGCAATGGTGCGAAAAACAAAAATAAAAAAGAAAAGTAAAGACGAGGAAAAAGGCTGTAAAAAAAATAACTATGATTCATATGAAAATCATAGCGAGAGGAAGGGAGATCAGCGCGGCGTCGGCGCGCAGCAACAGGAGCAAGAGCGACGGCGTCAACCATAATTTTTGCTCGCGCGCCCGGTGATAGTGACGAATGAGATCCAGTTTGTGAAATCTTCCGACGAGAGCGGACGAGTCCCTGCGGCGCGCGGGCCTTGCGCAACGATGAGAGATCGGCCGGCAGGCGAACTATGCGCCCAGCTACACTCGCCCCCTCCCCCTTCTCTTATTCCCTCTTCTCACTCTCCTTCTCTTTCTCTCTCTCTCTCTCACTCTGATAAATCTCGTTTATCTTTTCCGGGGAGCGAGAGAAAGAGCGAGAGGGGAAGGAGACAGATAAGGTCCCGGGAATATTACGGGGCCCGTCCTCTGGGACGCGCCGACACCTTTTCTCGACTACGAGCTTTTACATCGAGCGAGCTGCTGCTGTTGCTGCTGCTGCCGGTGTCACATTTGGTTTCTCTTCTATTTTTTTTTTAATTCTCGAAGACTTTACTATACTGGTTCAGCCGGATTGACTTTAAAATGTGAAGATGTGCCACTAATGATTTTCAGGTTGCGCAATGTTAAGACCACTGCCTATAGGTGCAAAACAGCGACGCGGCGTTTTTCCATTTGGTTTAGAATTTTATTGACTCCGACACACTCGATATTTGTATACACATTCAAGCGAAATAAATAAAATGAAACGTTGAACAAAGTCGAGCGGAGAAAGCAGAGAGAAAAAGAGCGCTCATAGGCGCGCGCTCGCGTTTCAGCATCGAGATTAACAAACGCAGCTGTATCGCACAGCCTCGAGGATCGGCCTCGGCGCGCAGCGAAAAATCTACCCCGAAAAATCCAAGGCACGCACTAGCGACGCTTTCACATTCCTGGGCTGCGAAAGGTTCAAGCGACCGGGCAAAATAGCCTATACACACGTACACGACACACCTACACAAGGCTACTATACACGTTCTGCCAGCATCCGCGGCATGACGAGGCAGTGTGGCCGTCGTTGCCGCCGAAGAAAAATCACAGGCCGCGAAAAGAACGCGGCGACCTGCCGAGCGGGCGAAAAAATCGGCAAATAAAAAACGAACGAGTAAACGGGGGGGAAAAAAAGGAGGAACGAAAAAAAAGGTTTAGAGAGGGTCGAAGCGAAAAAAGGGGGCCGACGAGAGTGTCAGAGGGTAGGGGGTAAAGGGGGGCGTCGGAACCGGTCCCTCTATCTATCGCTTATTCAGCGGCCGAGATAAGTGCGACTCTGGGCGCGGGCCTCGAAGTCGGCCAGGTTATCTCGAGGCGATTCGGCCGTCGACAGCAGCGGCGGCGGCGGGCGCTCGAAAAGCGCCTCGGCTATCTCTCTTTCTCTGCCGGCTTGTCGTCGTTGGAGCACGTATATACGCGTACCACGAGAGAAGGAGAGCGCGTGCATGCACCGCGTCGAGGTGAATATCGCGCGCAGGGCCGAAAAGGAGCGAGAGTAGAGAGGAAAAAAAGAAATGACGAGAGCCTCGCGCTACTACCGCGTTTCGCACTCCCTCTGTATATAACGTGTAGGCCTATACGTATACGTTTTATGCTTATGTGTACGTTCGAGCGCGAGTTATATTTTTTATCGGCGGCGGGCCTCTTACGTGCGCGCCGCGGATGTTCCCCTCCCCCGCTCTGCCTTCGCCTTACCGCGCTTTATAAATTATTCATGATAAGGACGTCTTAAAGTGTTGCGCGAATCGCTTTCTTTCACCGTCGTCGGCTCTCTCTCTCTTTCGTTCTCTGGGTGTACGATCCGCGCGCTCTTCCTTATTATTTTTTTCGAAATCCCTCGCCAGAGGCCTTGCGTGCACCCGGCCAAGTGACGGACGTACAGCTACGAGCCGTACACCTCGAGCTTCCTTATTTTCGCTGATCGTAATTGTTTATTTCTTTTTTTTCTTCTTCGGTTCTGCCACTTTTGCGCCAATACGAGGCAACGTGTAATTGAGTGGTGTGAAATAAATTTTTGTAAATAACGAGCTCAAGCTGATTTTGTACGGTAGCTAATTAAATGGTGTTTAGGAGTAAGCAGCGTCTTATTAACCTTGTGTGCACGTGTGTGTGTGTGAGTAGAAAAAAAGAAGAGAATAAAAAAGGGGAAAACCAGTGGCCGATTTAACGGTAGAACGCGCGTTGGAATATGATTTTCAAATTCAATTAGCGCGCTCGGCGGACTGTCATAAATAATGAACGAGCCCTCTGACTTAATCCCCTCTCCATCCTCCTCTCCCGCGGATTTTTTTTTCTAAGCGCACATTATACTTATTTCCGCGTCGCTCACGGCGCCACTCTCGCGATACTCCCCAATTGTCATTCTTAGCTTTGGCCTTAGACCTACGGCCGAGCGAAGAGTCGTCGACAGACAGTTGGCTCTGCCCGCTTAATCTCGAGCTGACAAATGGCGCCCTAGGCAAATTCGACGCAGATGTAATTCTACGAACACGGGCGCGTGTGCAGGATGGGGAGACGACCAAATCGACGACCTCCCTCTGGCCGAAGACGATAGTTGTAAGACGAAGGAAGAGGAGGGGGCTCTGTGTAGAGGCGGAAAAGCCGAGGAGCGCCGGGGCGTCGAGTTACCCGAGCGCGAATTAACGGCCGGTACATCCGCGCCGGCGGCAAGCGCGTCCTGCGCTGATTATCTCGCTCCCGCTCTTTCTCTCTTCAGCCGCGCGTGTATACGCCTCTTTGCCGCGCGAACGTCGACGTGGCCTCCTCGTTCCGACTACGTCTAGTTTTCTAGCTAAACAGATTTTTGCCACGACTCCAGATATCGCCTTGAGCGGATGAACATTTTTTTTTTATTATTCGATGCTGTCGTTGTGTTTTCAACCGGTGATTTGCTGTACGGCGTGATACTTTTGAGTAACAGCCTTTTTGGTTGGGAAGGATGATTATAATGGTTAGTATTTTTAATTGAAAAAATGTGAAAAAATGAAAAAAAAAAATTTAAATATGACAGGAGGGTGATGTCTTAGCATATAGCCACTGTACATTTTTAGTTGTTTCCAGCTGTTTATTTCGAGCATAAGAAGCTTTGTGGTTAAAAGTAATAAATTTAAAGAGAAAATAAATTGTGATATGTCTTACCTGGAATTTTTAAAACGGTATTTTTTCTGAAGAATGTTGTTGACGCGAAGAAAGAAACTTGTTGAGGTTGAACGTTGAAGCTAAAAATTTGGAATACGCTCGGGGTTACAAAATTTCAATTTGATCGCTGGTTACGGAGAATAACAAAACTTTAACAAGAACGAATTTGCGTTTTACAAATGGTTGTGTGTATATCTTCGATTGTACTCAAGATATTGTTAGAACTAAAGTTTTGCGTACGTTTAACAAGAAAATTATTGGTTTGCACTAGAAAAATAACGCAATTCACATGTACGAGCGCAAACATGTTTTTAATCTCAAAATTTGGTTTTCACGTAATGAAACATTTTTTTTTTGCTGAGAAAAATAATATACGTAGTTGGAAGTTAATGTTGATAAGGGTTAAATATATTCAAGCGATAAAAATTAAACGAATTCTCCGACAAAACTCTAATTTGCAATTCGATAGCGGGGTATACATTCAGATATAGATTATTTTAATAACTCTACGGCGCAGCGCGGTGTGTGTATGAAATTTATTTTTAAAACGTTGAAATTCCCGAGAAAATACTTGATATTGCGTACACTATTTTCGTGGCAAGTAGGCCAAGACTTGTTATTTTTTTTTGTTCAAAGTTATCTTTTCGTTGTAAATTTTCTATAAACCCTAAGAAATCAATAGGCACCGACTCCGTTTCATATTATATCACGCTGCTGCGCGCGACTACGTGGTATTTTTAACTTTTCAATTTGCTCAATAACACTTTTAGCCTCGGCTTCGCCATCCCTATAGCCCCGGTCTTACAATCACGTTACGCTGTAACGTAAAATTCGTGTACGTTCAAAATTCCTAACTTGTCTACTCAGGCGTGTAGGCCTCTCTCTCTCTCTCTCTCTCTCTGTTTTTCCCACTCGCACATTATACTATAAAATCGAAGCTATTATCCCGGGCGTTAAAACGTTCCAGACCGCTTTTGAAAAATCCCCTCGCTTTTCCCGATAAACAATGCTCCAAGCGAGCCATAGAGACTCCGGAATTACAACAAGTTTTGAGGCAGGCGCGCTAACATCTCGGTTGAGCTAACAATTAGCGATTAGCCTCGCAGGCACAAACAGTACGCTCTCGGGTCTCATCGATATAGGCGAGTAGAAACTCTTCTCGGGTTTCATCTTTAGAAAAGCTCGCTATCTGCTGCCGTGTATAGAGGGGCACGTGTACAGTTACAATAAACATATCGCGCGCTCGCAGCTCACGGCTCGCATCGAAAGAATGCGCATGCGTATAGATTATAAGTCTCTTTCTCTTCTACTCGGCGTAAGGGATAGCTGTGTTTTCGCCGCATAGCGCCTTTACATATTCACGCTGCTAACCCTCCCGTACACGTATTTATATATAAATCTCTGCGCGTGTCTGTATAGGAGAGTAAAATGGCCGCGGCCGATTTTTCGCGGCCCGGCGCGCAAGCGTCGGAAGTGCGAGTAGAGGAGGCAACGGGCCGACGCGCACGTGCAGTCTCGCGCTCTCTCTCTCTCTCTTTCCCGACGCCTACTCAGCCACCCCCCGCACGCGAGGAGACCGGCAACGTGACTTCCGCCCGCGGGACCTTTTTTTTTTATTTCGTTCCGCCGGTATACCCCACTCTACGCAGCAGCAGCAGCAGCAGCTCCATAGACAGCAATGCGATGGCATAGACGCACACACGTAGAAAACAACGCGTTACATAAGGCATCGCTTTTTTTTCACGCGCCCGCGCAGAGAGAAGCTTCCAGGCCTTCGTCTTCTCCTTCTCCGACGCCGCCCCGTCGTATCGTGCACATGCCGACGTTCTCGGCGGAACGCACGTCCTCTCCGACTCGGCTCTCTTCGAAGAAGCAACGGCCGGGGAATTCGAAAATCGAACGGACGACGAGCGGCGATAAATCATGATTTAGCCGATCGTACCCACTGGACGCGGCGCGTCGCGACTCCCTCTCTCGCTCGCTCGCGCACGTTCTCTCGAGTTTCGGACCCGAGGAAGGAGAGGCTATACGTCGCTGCCGCCGCCTGCGTTCTATCCTACCCGTTTTTGTGTCTCCCAGATGTTCCGGGCCTTCCCCGAAGGAGCGCTGGATTATTGAAAAAAAAAAAACACTCGGGATTTTGATTTACACTCGGCTTGGCCGTGCGTCAGGCCGAATTTTCGAGTTTTTTTATTTAATTATACCGAGCGTACCGGGGCCGAGTTGTTTGCGAAGAAATATTGAAATTACTGAGCGCCGAGTTCGTTGTGGCTCGTTCAATCGATTCGAATGATTTACAAAACGCGTCTCGTTATTAGGAAGTTTTCGCATACGCGATTCAAGTCGCGTATGGTTACTTATGAATCGAATATCTCTTGTGGAAAAAACTACACTTTCCAAATCGCGTAGACACGGACAGTTAGAAGAGCCAAGCTTTTTTTTAAATATATTACCGATTTTCAAGCGATTACACAGTGTTCTCAAGCCGCGTGCTTGGGAAGAAGAAACCAGGTAAAACTCACGGTCTCCAACGAATAATCGGTCTTTTTCGAACTCCTCGCTATCGAATGCCTCTCTCGCTCTCCACAATTATTCCCGATCACTTACGAAACGCGGAAAAATAAACATCATATTTTCAAGAGCCGAAGCAGCCGCGGCGACACTCGGCTACGAAGGAGCGCGCGAATTGCGCAACCGCGGCAAACGAGCTTGCGCCGGAGCAGCCTGTGCCCACACGGCCTGCAGGTATAATCTTGAAAATATCGGTAGCGCGCGTGAAAAGCCGCGGGAGCAAAGTACAGCGCTCAACCGGCGCATACACACGAGCGACCGCACAGTGAGAAAAGCAGCGAGCGGCGGCTACGTATTCGCAATCGTTCGATTTCTCAACGTGGCAACTCGCTTACAAAACTCGCCGATACACGCGCGCTCGCGTTACAAAACTCGAACGTTCGCCTCCGAGATTTCCTTTTTTCTTTGCCCCTCCCCCCCTTAGCCCCTCGGCTTACAACAAAGCTTAACGTTTCATCGGAGCATTATTAAAACCATATACGTGCGTGTGCCCCGTTAAGTGTGCGTGTTTGTGTCTCAGCGACGATGTTTCGGCAAGTCCAAGAGCACGGTATGAAGTTCCTACTTTCTGAAATCTACGTAGGAACTCTATACCTCGCTGCTGGATCTCTACCATATTCAATGGGCATCACCTGTGCTCACCGGTCACTCCTCTGCTCCTCCGTGGATCCTCTTCTGTTTCGCTCTTCTCGTCGACGCACTGTAAGGCCGTGTGCCGCTGCTGCAGCTTGGAGCCACAGCGCGACAGCCCCGCTGCTATCCGTCGGCGCGCAGACTCCCGCACTTGCGCGCCGCGGAAAACCCGCTAACGGGAGCACGTGGCTTCCGATCTACCTTTTCCTTTTTCTCCGTTTTCTTACTTTTCGATTCACACAGTTCTTTTTTTTCCTCAATCGCGACTTTCGTAGACTTTTTTTTTCCTGCTACTTACACTTCAACCGTGAGTATCGCCTCGACGTTTGTGTCACTTTTACGGGATTGTAAGGGAGTCTTGACGAATGATTCTCGGTTCGAACAGCCAAAAAACAGTCGCGTTTTTAAATGAGTTTTCAAATTTTCTTTCTGATCAATTTAAATTTACCCTCAATTATGATTAAAGTCAAAACGTGTCCCGTCGACATGGTGAAAACAGAGTCACACAGAATAGCTCCATATTGCTTCTAAAACGATGAATAAAAATGAAAATTTTCTGGAAAAAATTGAAAATGCAATACTCGCTTGCGAGTTATCTCAAAGCCTGTGCAACACTTTGTCCGAGTTCGACTGCTCGAACCGATAGTCAACGTCGACAAATTACAAGTTTAAGTTCCGTTACACACCGTAGTACAGTCTCACTTGTTCCTCGTTCTCCGCTGCTCCAAGTCTACAATATATCAATCACCTCCTTCCTCGTATACTGTGTAGCACCGAAATAACCTCGTAACCGTATTGCAAACAAATTAAAAAAATTAAATAAACAAATTTTACACACTTTTCCATCCCACTGGTAAAGGAAGAGTGAGCAAGTTAGTGAGAGCAAGATATTAAGAAAGAGAAAAAAATGTAGAGAGTAAAAAAAGAGAGAGAGAAAAGAAAAGAGGAAGGGAGAGATAGAAAGAGTAAGATAGAGAGGAAAGAGGCAAAAGTCACTGGTAGAGAGAGAGAGAGCTGTGCACGCGCGTCGACGGCCAAGTGAGAACTGCCAGCGTGTCGGTGCGAGGGTCCGCGGGCCACTGAGGAGCGGCGGTGCGGCAGCGACGGCGGTTGCGGCGGCGGCGCGATAGACACGGAGGCCGCTGTGCCGCGCACACTCGGCTGCACACACGCTTACTCACACACACAGACAGATACCCAGTCTACCCTCTCTCTCTCTCTCAAGCGCGCGCGAGCGCAGTCCCGTGATTCCCCTTCCCTCTCGGCAATCCCACCCTCCCTCCCTCTCGTTCTTTCTCTTTTCGTCTTCCTGCTGCTGCCAGGCTGGCGTACAGACGACGCGGCAAGTGTATATATACACGCACATACGCCGGCGTGCACTTATATGCTGCCGGCGCTGTGCACTACGCCTATATATATAAGCGACGGTCAGGTTCTCCGAGATTACGGATAGGGAGGAGAGGCTGCTCGTCTATCTCGAAGGAGAGAGAGGCTGCAGCTACGTCACCTCGTATATGCGCTGCCAGCCTTCGAGGAAAAGGAAGAGATGAAGAAGGTCGCCGGGAAGAGGGGAAAAAAACGGCTGTTCGGGAGAGAGAAGAGGAGAAAGAGAGAGAGAGAGAGAGAGAGAGAGAGAGTGATGTGCCTAGAACCACACCCAAGTCATCGTTGCGATGATTGGGCTGCGTCAAGTGGCGCGCGCGCCAGAGAGAGAGCGCTTATGGTCAGCAGTTGCCTCAAGGTTGACCTCTCCCCCACCCCCCCTCTCCACGCCTTCTCTCCCGGAGTTAAGTGCTTTTTTCTCTTCTTTTCGAAAAAGTACCGTTTCGAAGCGATCGGGATATATGGAGAGGGAGTGCCGATGCTCTATGCGAAGGAACATTAGCGGAGCTGTAGGGGGCCTGTTCGGACCACTCGTCGACTGCGCTTTTTCTATATATGCCCCCGTAGAGCGAGAAACAGCGGCTCCAGACAGTTTTATGTAATTTTCGAGGATATGTATGTGTATATATACGCCTTGTTGCGTGTGCGGCCTCTGCGTTAAGTTATGTACGGATAGCGGAGATATGTTTTTTCACGTGTATAGAAGCCTTTTTTTTTATGATCGAGAGAAAGAATTCCATCTGCGCTTAATGTGGAGTTCGTGTTATTTTCACGTCGTTTTACGCCGTAACGCAGTAATGTCGCATAATAAGAGAAGATAACAAGACAAAAAAAACAACGCGTCGTGTTTTACGTGGGTCGAATATTAGTTTGCTAATTGTTTTACAATTCGAATAATTTAATAATCAATTAAATGTTTCTTTGATCGTTTGATTGATTAAATTACGAATTTCGTTATATTCATAGCTCTCGGCAGGCGTAATGTTACAAATGCGAGTTGACATTAAGTTATCTCTAAATATACATTAGACTCGAGTTATTTTAAGCCGGGTTATACTCGCACGAGAAAAACAAAAATATCTGCTCGAGAGCCAAGAAAATTAAATTTAAAATTATGTCACACGCATACACGTACACACACAAACTCACACAGAGAGCCGTGTAACGCAATAATTTCCAAAAATTTCTAAACATCATCCGGCCATCCAATTAACATAAATCCAAATGATCCAACGCGCTTATATCCCCGAAGCTAAAAGCCTCGCTAGCTAGCCACGTATAACCGAAGCTACCTCCTAGCGCGACATGTGACAAAACACGTGCGGAGCATTAGCCTCCTAATTTCATCAGCAAATCCAAACGAGCCCCCTGTACTATTTCCATCGGCACACATACACTCTCTGTCTCTCCCCGCCGAGAGGATGAGGCAAAAAAAAGTCTAGTCCCCAGCATGTGAAGATGGTTTCTCAGCTGCATCGTTCTCCTGGCGAGCGGGGGCAGTAAAAAGCGAGAAGGATGAAAAATAAGAGAAAAAGCGAGAGAGGAGACGAGAATATCGGCGTGGGCCTATATACTCGTCGACACACCGAGCGCGCACCGGGCGACTTTTAAGGCGAAAACTGCCTTTTACGAGCTTATCGCGCCGGCCAGCAGTGGCTCGCGCGCGACGTGCGTGTGTATATATATATACGAGGCGAAATGCTCGCGGATACGAACGGAGAGTTGGATGAGAGAGAAGGGAGGGAGGGAGCCTGCCGCCGCCGCAGAAATCGAAAGGTTAAGTTAGATTAGTTTCGGCTCTTATGCCGGCCTTCTTCAAAGGAGAGAGCTGGGACCCCGAGTGGCAGAGGGAGAGAGAGAGAGAGGTGGTCAGACTCTTTTCTTCGACATAAATTTCAAGCGGCGGTGCAGCTTGCTGCAATCTCCGGAGAGCTGCAGCCGCTGTCGTCGTGCGCAACTCTCTCTCTCTCTCTCTCTCTTCCTCTCGTGAGTGTATACAGGGAGCTACGAAAAAACGAGCAAGTGGAAAACAAACAGGCCGTCGAGGTACTCGAAGGCACTTGTTATTGCGCATATGAAAAGCCGAGGAAATTATTTTTTCCCCGGCCAGGCTGCCTTTCTCGGGGGAACGGATAGTAAAAAAGAAGGAATGTCTACCGAGAGTAGGAAGGGGAGTTGGAATTACGCGCTGATTAGTCGGTTTCTCGCGTGGCAAAGAAGAAGAAGCAGAAGGAGGCGGAGAAGCAGCTCACGCTACTATATCTCCGTTTTCCTCTCGCGGCTCGTACGTATATAAATATATATATATATAACATAGAGCAGAGAGAGAGAGAGGTAACAAGTGGTGCGCGCTGCCGTATACGCGGATGCCGATCGCTCAGCGATATAATTCCGGTTTTCGCACTCTCCGGCGCCCCGGTGTTATATATACACACTCGCTCGCTGCTTGGCGATAGGGGCGGGTAGAAGGGAAGGGGTGAAGCAAAGCGAGGTGGCTTTGGAGATCGTCAGTGTACACTTCTCCCGGGTCCAGCCCTCCATGCCCTTCTCCCCCCCCCCCGCGGGATAATTAAAGCGCTCTCGAGCTCTCGGGCTTAGTTGGCGGCGCAGAGAGCGAGAGAGAAAATCGTGGCTCACGACGACGCTCGGCTCTGCGCACAAAAACACAGTCTCGTTTCGTCACGGCCCAGAGGGAGACTACGGCTCCTCTCAAGGGGTAGAGGGGCGGAGGGGGGCCGAACGAGATAGGCTTGCTTCTCTCTTTCTATCTCTCTCTCTCGCTCTCCGTCTGTCCGTCGGGCTTTCTCGCTCTCTTTTCTCTGCATTACTCTTTTTAAGGGACCACGACGCGACGGCGAGAGACAGGGGGCGGCAAAGACGACACCGAGGCGCCGCTGATGCCCGGTCATCCAGTCACTGTCCGGCGAGCGCCACTTCTGGCTCTCTCTCCTCTACTTTTCTGTCTGTACCTGCGCGTACGCCGAGAGCTTACTGTGACTCCCCCTCTGTCTCTCTCTCCTCTCTCTGCTTTCTCACTCCTTGAGTTTTTTAGGGGAAGGAGAGGCGCCTGGGAGGCACCGAGTCATTTCACTCGGTGCAAAGGAGCAGGTAGGAGCCGTGTGCTTACTTGCTGAATTCTCATTTTTTTTCTCTCTCTTTCTCTCTCTCTCTCTCTCTCTCTCTTCCGAGCCAGGGCTTTTAGCATCGTCACGCTTGGAATTGGGAGCTGACTCGCCTCTCTTTCTCTTTCTAGCGCGGTGTCTTATACACGCCTACTGCTATTATTACTGCTGCCTCGAGCAGTGTAAAATTACAAAATTTTCGTTTTTCAACTTTGGAACTCGTATCTCTGAGACAGTACAGTAGAGATTTGCCTTTTATAGAGTCGGAGCTGTTTGAAGAAAACGTCGATGGAAAAGGTACACGCGATTGTCCCCTGAATACCGTATTCCATAAGAAACAAAGTCGATGGGACGCGGTTTTGTAAGTCAACAGGAAAATTCAAAAAGGATACACTTTGCTTGTCCTCGTTGCAATCGTGTGCGCAAGAATGAAGAACAGGTGCGACGTAACGATTATCTAGTCATTCTCATGTTATTATATTTTTCTATTTGCCAGCGCAGCCTCCAAACATTAACATCAGCAATATTCGTATATATTGACGCGACTCTGTGCTGTTTATCGACGCGGCAAGGCTTAATGAGTTTCCGAAGTGCTCTCGCTTAGTTTACCCGGAGCATAAGACATCGTATATATACTCGCTCTTTTCCATCTGCACGAGCGGTAGACCGCGTCAAACGAACCAAAAGAGAGCCGAGAAGAGATAGAAGGAGGTGGAGGAGGAGGGAAAAATGAAAGAGAGAGAAAAAAGAGAGAATAAAGAAGAAGAAAGAAAAAACGAGAAGCGAGAGAGCGGCGCTCACAAACGCTTCGGCCTTGAGGCTGTTGCTGCTGCTGCCGGCTTTGCTGACTATACGTATAGGGACGCGTGTGAGAACGAAAATTCCCCTCGTGCTGTAGTGTGTAGAGCGAGAGAGAAGGCAGAGCCGGAGGAGAGTCGGATACACGAACGTCCGAGCGTACGCGCACCGGCAACCCGACATCCCGCTTACGCAACGCAAAGCTCTTGCTGACGAGTGTAGTTCGCTTCTACCGCGGTTCTGCACTCTGCTTTTATGCCGCCGCAAGCCGCGTAGTTCGATTAACATTCGAGCTTATTACGGCAGAGATAATTTTGACGTTTCTTTTTTTTTCGCTCCCGATCAGCGAGAGATATGCGGGATATGGACTTTTGTGAAAGTAGACCAACAGCGGAGGAGCTTGCGGAACGAACCGGCAAGCGTAGCAATTTATCGGATGAACCGGAGCCACTTCAACCGAGAGATAGAGAGCGTGTGTGTGCGCACGTGTATGCGAGCGGCCCAGACGGACTCGTCTTCCCACGAGCACGTGGGCGTAGACGACAACGAGCTGCGTGGGTAGAGACGGGCCTTCCTGCCTCTCTCAGACGGCGGATGATCTTTACGAGAAGGAGAGAGAGAGGGGGCCAACGGAACGCGGAACCGATCGCGAAAACAATGATAACCGAGAGAGAGAGAGAGTTTGCGCGTCTATTGGAAAAAGGCTTGGGAAAAGGGAAATGCATGAGCATGGCCTGCAAGCGAGTGAGTAGGAGAAAGAGAGAGAGATCAAGGTTGGAAAGATCGAGCGAACGCTGACGCAATCGGCCGCAGCTGCATCCGGCAATTGCTCTCTGCTGCAACGGCAGCAGCGGCTACAGTAACGCCAGTATGTAGCGTAGCATTGCTGGCAAACGTCATCCGGGCCGATAATGCCTAACTCTCGCGATTTTAAGAAATCCTCCCTACCGATGGTTTACATTAACAATGAGCTATACGCGTACTCTAAGGTGTGAGCAATATGGAGCAAACTAAAATTGCTGTTAGAGGCGCGATCAATCGACGTAAGTTGAAAAGATTAAAGTGCGCGTTAAAAAGGAAGAAAAAGAGAAAGAGGAAAAAATTTATAAGAAGTAGCCCCTCTCGTTTTTCCGGCTTTTATCTAAGCGAGCCTATCATGTGCATAAAAACAAAGCGTTCCGGCAATAGCGGAACACGCGGAGAAGAAGGTAAGGTAGGTTAGGTAGGGGTAGTCGTTCTCACGTGTGCAACATGCACATATACACATCCATACCGATGTGTGTACATTATAATCCTGGTGCCTGCCAACTGCATTAGCGAAAACTCATTTGTGGTGCGCCGGGGCCACGCTGTAGATCGCCGCCGGAGATTCGACCGGTCCGCCTCTCTTGAGCCACGGGGAGGGAGGTAGGATAGGCTTTCTCTCTCTCTCTCGGCTATATATCGGGTATATCAATCAAGCGTGCGGGGCTTTTTGCGCTTTGGCTCTCGTCGAGCGCTGCGC
Organism: Anagyrus pseudococci; assembly: GCA_030522585.1. NCBI lineage: Eukaryota > Metazoa > Arthropoda > Insecta > Hymenoptera > Encyrtidae > Anagyrus > Anagyrus pseudococci. The sequence continues at coordinate 78,558 of JAPYYQ010000236.1, forward strand.
GGCCCAAAAATCCCATGCGCGCTTGCATGCGTGCGTGCGCTCTCTCTCCCGCGTCCAGCCGACCGAAGTTAATTAGCTTTCTCCGCAAGGGCTGAAGCGCGCGCGCGCAAGCGATGACCGGGCCTATAAACCATCAAAGACTTTGGCCAGCCTAACCGGCTCTTTCTCCAGATCCAGCTCTCGGCCTCTCTTTCTCTTGCCAACGTGAAATGCTCTCTTATTTATCGTACACACCCCTGAGGCGCTCTCGTCTCTTGATTCATCATGCCGACCTTGTATGCGCATATGAGCTCGCGCAAAATCGGTATAAATTTGTCGCTAGCCAAGGGCCAACCGCTTGAGATATGTACGCGTCCGACCGATGTAACTAATGAAGCCAAAGAGAAGAATAGAAAGTTGAAAGGCTGGTAGGTCGGTAGCCTAAGCAATTTGTGTTATTAGTCGGACATTCGTCGTAGCAATCAAACGTACCGATATACGTGTATCCGATCGCCGGCTATGTTGAAGCGTCGACTTCAAAAATTATTTACAGCTTCAAACATCCGCGAGTACAGGATTTGCCTTTCTTAAAAGTCAAAAGTTTGGTTGTACAGAGGCGAAAAAGCAGTCAGCAACGTGTATACGTTAAGACACACAAATATACATTCACTGAAGTTATGGGAAGACATTACAAAGCGTTTTGAGCGTGAAAAGCAAAATTCCTCGTCGCTTAAACACGAGCGCGCAATTATGAGAACAAGTGAGAAAGAGACGGGGATGGGAGAGTATAAAGGGAAGGTCAAAGCCTGCTTCTTTATTGTTCTTGCTATTAATTCCTCTACCCACGTGCGGCTGGCTGCAGAGGGATGGGGGCTCTGCTCTCGAATGCGTAATCCAGCGTGACCTCCCTCTCTCGAAAGCCGAGCAATTTTCGGCGGAGAGAATAAGAAAGAGCAAGAGAGAGAGAGAGAGAGAGAGAGAGAGAGAGAGAGAGAAGAGGTTGGGAGGGGTGAACTCTCCCGAGGATTGATATTGCGAAACTAATAACGCGAGCGCGTGAGCTTTAAGACACTCGAGGGTAGGCGCAGAAGACGCGCAACGAAGGCAAAGAAAGAGAGAGAAAGAGAGAGAGAGAGTCCGAAGGAAGAAAGAGAGCGACTAATCGAAATTAAATATCGACTAAGCGCTGCAGTGTTTAAATTGACTCGTGAATATTTTTTACTCGCGACCATGCGTTCCCCCTCGATTTTAGACTGGAACGACGAGCCTCGCGGCGCAAAGAGCCCGAGACAGAGAGAAAGAGGGAGGGTGATTAATTATCCCTGCTACAGAACTAACGCTCAGTTATACGCGCTAATGTGCCCTCGATCCCCGGGATCCTCGGCTATACACCTGCGCGTGCAAGTGTATATGGGATACATTCTGGTTTACGGCAATGAATACGCGATATTTGGACGTCGGTAGCATATACGTAAACAGGGGATAAGGGTGCACACAGGGGCTTTTCCTCCATTTTAGGGAAAAGCCCTGCCCTCGCGAGCAAGGATCTCTCTCGTTTCGAGCCAATGGCACAAGAGACAGACGAGGAGCTCCAAGTGAATGGCCCGCGTCACGTGGCTCGATTGATTCGATTTCGACACGGGGGCGCAGCTCGATTCCTCGGCCCACTTTCCGCACTGCAGTGACAAGCCTCGCTCCCCACCTCCGCACCCTCCCCCCCCTCATCGTACAGCCGTATATGAGCCTGCGTGCGTGGGGTGCCGTTTGCCCCTACCCTCGTCAGCTTCTATTTCTCTCCCTCCATCGGCCTCGACAGCTAGGCTCAAGCAAACCGGATTTCTCTCCTTTTTTTTTCATTTTGTTTTCTAGCCTGTCCCCATTATGGGGTGGCTGTGTGTACGGGGATTCTCTCTTTTTTTTTTCAATTACGCACGACGAATTTCATTAACAGAGAGCCGCGTACACGCGCGCTTTAACTACTCGTTTCGACTATTTCGTCGGGGGTTTTTTTTCTTGCTACCGTTTTTTTTTCACCGGCGTGTAAATATTGTTTTATTTAATTTTTAAATTTGAATAGGGGACGCGTGTGGACCGACGACAGATGGCTACCGCATACGAACGTTAAATAATTATTTTTCTCTTGTTTTTATTGCCCCCTTCTGGAATAACATCGCGACAGTGTAAGCAAACGTTTTGAGCATTCCTCACGATCACGCGGAATATAAGTAGATGTCGCGCATTTAAAAAAAAAGCCCAATAAGCAGTAGTAAATCAATTTTGGAAAATAAAAAAATAGCTACGTTATTTCGACTTACCCCTCCACGGATAAAGTAAAAGTACAATCTTTCGAAGCAAACATATAAATATGTACGCAACGATATACAGGTACGCACACATGTATTCATATCTTCATGACGTAGCTCTGAATTTATAACCTGTTGCTACAGAAAAAAACATTTCGCGCACAAGTGCGATAAGCCTTTGCCTCGGCTCTGCATCGACGTCTCGATGATTGATCGTCAATTATTGCCCGAAAAAAGCTCAAGTCCTTCAATCGGCACGTGCGCGTATACGCCAAGCCGTTATCGCGGAGATTTTCCGAATACCGGGTATCGACTATCGACTATAACAGTGACAAACAGTGGCAATAGGCAGGGCGGCAGCGATAACGCGAGATCAAACAGAAAGAAAAAAAAAACAAGCAAGCCAGCAAATGTATATCCCCGGTTATATACGACCAGCCAACAACGTCGGTTACTCTTGTAAATTTCATTAATCCACATCTCTCGCTAACCGGAGTTACGTAAACCCGCGGCAACGTGTGTAGCAACGAGGAGGAAAAAAAGAAATCCAGTAGCGACTTAGAGCAGGAGGGGCATAGCCCCCCTGGGTTCTCGCGTGTCTCCGAGCGCGCTAATTACGCCGCGCGCTCTCCCCGCTAACGAGGCTCGCTCGCTAACCGCGTGGTTATTCGGCACCACAGACGGGGGGGGGGGGGGTAGAGAGGAACGGAGCGAGTCCTCTAACGAGGATTTTCCTATTGCTCCCGAGAGCTAGAAATGCCTGGCTATAAGAAACGAGGCTTTAATTAGATTCTCTCTCAGCTCGCTCCCTCTTTCGTTGAATTTCCCACCTGGTGTAGTATTGCCTTCCTGATTTAAGGTTTAAACCAACCACGTTGTCTTTGCGATTTGCTTGCCAAAAGGTAGAAGGGATTTTTCGATGAGATTGAAAATGAACTGTTCAACACGAAATACTCGTAGCCTGAAGGCCATATGAAAACTGTAATATCAGCTACCAAATATACGTAGAAGGGAAGATGAGGGTTAAAGTTTGCTTCTCGTGTGATGTGTCCGGCGCGTCAGGCGTGACGCAATACGCAAGGCGTTTCCGCGCCGCGGGACACGAGAGAGCAGAGTAGACTATAGTGGGCGTCACTCGCGCGCAATTCCGCCAATCAAACAATTTCCATGCTCATAAGCGAGAGCGAGACAGAAATCGAGCGAGAGAGAGAGAGAGAGAAATAGAAAGAGAGGTGTACTGAGTACTCAGGTAATGCGATATGTATTACCATGCCTTACTCTCGCCGTGTGCCAGGCTTTAAAAACGTTACCGCAGCTGAATTTCGACTGGATGTGTGAACGGCCCTCCCCCTTTATTTTTTTCACAGCCGGCCTCGTTTTCGTTTTTACACAAGTTCTTGGGATACGATATAAATCCTGCAGTGCTGGAAATTTCGTGCTAACCTGACGTAGAGTCGAATAATCGGATTTTTGCTTGTTTTTTTCCTGATTCTTTTTTTTTCTGTTTTGAGGTTGGATATATCGGGTGTCCGTGTATCGGTTGACCCGCGAACGCGTGTGCGCACACGTGAGCTCGAATGTACGCATGGGGGGGGGAAGAGGAGGGAGGGTTTAGTGTTCTCGTGGAATTAGTTGAGTTTGAAACCTTGGCTTTAAAGGGAATAACGTTGTTCTGGAGATTTATAAATAACGAACGAACTGGAAATGTGTCAATAAAAAGAATCCAATATTTTTTTTTCAAATAAAATGGATTTTAGTATGAGCTTGCTGAAAAATCCGTCTAACGGGTGTTTAAAATATTCAGCCTATATTGCTTCCTACTTATACAACGGAACCCCTACCGAACGCAGGTGGTAGGATCGTGAAATTGACGCTCATGTGGGTATAGGTGCTTATTAAGCCGAAATGGCTTTGGAATTTTTCCTGGTTTTCCCTAGAGCGCGGCTGTTACACAAATATTGTTCAGGATACTTTTATTAGTATAATAGGCGTACCGCCGGCTTTTCCGGAACGGAAAGTGATATTAAAAATGAATGACACAGCGGTGCTCGTCACGCACCGAGTGAAGCGAGAATCGAAGATGTATAAATTCAAAGTGCCTTGTTTTTATGTTAGTTCTTACTATCGACCGCAATAATTTTCGATGATAAATTCACTGGTAAGACAGCTTCAAGGAAAACAATGACAAAGAAACCTAATTTAATTGTGGTCCAGGCGTAAGGCTTCAGCTCTCAAACATTTACCTTTGCCAACCAGCCCAATTACAAAGTGCGATCTGAACAAGCTTGGAAAGTAAATGCGACGTAAAGCTAAAGTGAAAAGGAAGACAAAAAAAGTGAAGAGGCTAGATAGGAATAGAGAGAGAAAGAGGGGGCGAGAGACAAGCGAAAATCGATTAAAGCCGAATGCACGCTATGCAAACAACAGATCGTATACGAACGTCGTCGTCGACGTCGTCGTCAGCAACGTCGACGGGGCGACAGCAACGTCGTGAGCGGCCAATAAAAAGAATAAACAAGAGGCGAATTCTATCCGTCGGCGCGTGTCGAGGGAAAGAAGCCCAAGCGCGGACGACGAGTAGGAGGAAGGAGGATGAGAGAAGGTAGAGGATGACAGCAGCGAGTGTGCTACGCCCGTAGCCGACTGCGACTCGAACACGGAAACCCCATAAAAAGGGCCTGTCATCGGCACGCCAGCAGTGCAGCCCTGCTCTCTCTCTCTCTCTCGTGCGCACGCCCTATCCCTCTCCCCCTCTCGCGACCCTCTTCATCCGACCCAGACTCGCTCTCAACCTCTCTCTCTCTCTCTCTCTTGCTCTCATCGACCCATCAATTTATCTGTCCAGCCGCTCGATGAGCCCGCTACATAATTAGTTCGTGGGCAGGGGGGCTGCGCGGGGGCAGGCGGCTGGATGCAGAAGGAAGGGTAACTGCAAGCGAGCCGGTTTTCGGGGGCGAGGAGGGGGTGGGTGGAAAGGGAACGAGCCCGGAGCAGCGCGAATGAAAGGGCAGCTCTGGGGCAGCGCCATTTTTATCGGGCCACCACGCCCGAATGTAAACCCGCACCCACCCTCTTTGCTGCTTTCGGGAGGAGGCCTACGCGTGTGCGTGTGCACGGGGCTGTGCACAGAGAGGAGAGCGCGTAAGCTGGCCCGGCTTATACTCCCTTGGGCGCACGAAACTCACGCACGCGGCGTCTATATACGTGTACGAGAGAGAGAGAGAGAAAGCCCTTTCGATTTGATAACGGTATAGTTTTATTATTTTTTTATCGCTGTCCTATAATTAAGGCTTGGGTTATTTGTTTGGCGCGACCCTATTGCCTGTGCATTTTTTATGAGGATTCATGTACGGGTGGGTGGGTGTGCGTGAATGGTGATGCGTAGACATTTGTATGATTAATTTCGTCCTCTGCTCGTTTGGGATTATCTATTATATTTTTGAATAGTATAAACACATCCGTATTCAATGGTAATAAACTGCGCCTTTATTTTTCATCGTCGAAATAAGCGTGTAATTAAATTGTTAATTAACAACGTTTGCAAAATTTTCCGTATTCGTTACAAAATTATCGTCGCGACGAAAGCGCCGGGGCATTATATGCGAGAATGGTAAATGAAAAATATTTGTCGATTCAGCTCGCTCGCGGAGGGGGGGGGGCCGCTCGCTTGCGCGTAAAATAATAAAATTTCATTCTCCCGCCGGCAGATCAATAAAAGCCTTTCCTCCCGTAGCCCCGCGAGCGCACGTATATATACACACACACGCGGACTCGCTCGGACGGTCGGGCATGTATACGCGAGGCGCACAGACAGACAGACAGAGGATCGCGCAGAGGCAAACGTGCAGCCTGCTCGCCGGGAGCGATAATGCAATATCGCGGCCGGACATTCGCTTTGATTTTACACTTTATCGGGGCAGTTTGCCTTTAAATAATTTCGCCCCTGCCCCTCTGCTACTACTACTACTACCACTACAGTCGAGCCGACTCCCCTATACTCGCCCTCGCGCGTTCAATTGCATGCGTACAACGGGAAAGCTGGTAAAACGGTGCGGAGCGATCGACCAATAGCTGCAACAAAAGCCAGCAGCAGCTCATCCCCCGGCAGACGAAAAAAACGCAGAGGGGTGGGGGGGACTGGGGGGTTGATGGTGGTGTCCGGGATAAAAAAATCGCCCCCGCCTCTTTCCAAGCCAGTGAGCGGCTGCTTTTCGAGAGAGAGAGGTGGGTATACTGCAGACCGGGGGTGAGAAGCCAGCAGCAGGTTTAACCCGGCGTTTCATCGAGGGCGCGGTCGAGCCTCCAATTTCGATAATTCCGCCTCTATACACCCCTAGCTCCCACTTCCCCACCAGTTTCGCGCCTGGATTTTCCGCGTCCGGGACCTACTGTAGCAGTCACAGTGAAAAAGAGAGAGAGAGAGAGATCAGCAGCAGTGGCGGGGGCGCTTTGCAATCTCAGATATTCCGAGCGTAATTACGAGCGGCATGTTTGCATTACCACTACCGCCCCAGACCCCCTCCTCCCCCGCGCTTGCTTCCCCGGCCATCCTCTCCATTACATCGCCACTTTATTATATTAATTTTCGTTATTCCCTTTTAGCTCGGCCGATTCGCCGATGTAGCAGGCCGCGTTTCATTATGCGTCGCGCGCTCGTGGCTCTCGCGCACGCTCTCTCTCTCCGACTCTTTTTATTATATCGATCGTTTGCTCGCCGGTGGCCTCACGCATGAATATATATACATATCCCCGAGCGAAAACATTCACACAAATACAAGACGCACACACAGAGCCGCATAAACACGCGCACGCCTTCCGGTTAATTAACTTTCCTGCCTATATCTCGGATTAAAGAAATTCTTTCATTCCCCATCTCTTTTTATATTTAACCCTTTCTAGTCTTTCTCTCCATCTCGTTTCTCCCGGCCTCCTTCCATGCCAATTTTTACGCGCTTTTTTGTCTGATAATCTGGCTCTCGCAACAAAGCCCAGCATTATACATCGATTTCTCATTGCGTGATAGGCGCGTGTCTCTCTCTCTCTCTCATTCTCTCTTCATTCGCGCCTAATTAGCCTGGACTTTCAAAACTCAATTAAACGAAATAAATCCGAGTGCGTTCCGTATAACCGTGAAAAAAAGTCTCCTTTCTCTCTTGCACGCCCATCCAACCACCCAGTCACACACACAAAGGGATCGAGTTAAATTCATGGTGAATGGGTTAGATTCATCCGTCCGTTAATACGATTCCATAATACAGTCATTTGTCCAGCTACGTTATTCCCATTGTCTCCCGATCGCTCGCCTAGGCACACATACATATAAGCACACAGACAGTCTTGCAACCCTTTCTCTTCCTCGGTATTATAGCAAAGGAGGCGCGTACGGACTTGTCGCTCTCGTCCGTCATGAAAAGCTGACGATTAAAAAGCCCGCGTGCCTCGTCTTGAGCCATCGGGTAGCAGAGGCTACATGTATAGATATATATATACACGTCGACCGAGTCATTTAATTAAATCCTTTATCCGGCCAGGCGGACGCTAAAGAATTGAGCGACTCTTTCTCTCTCGCTCGCTCTTTCGCTTGCCGAGACCGAGGGAGATGCGCGCTTTAGAAGAAGATCCGCTTAATACGCGATAAACCGGGGGGGGGGGAGGGTTAACAATCGCAAGGAGAAGGGGCTGAGGCTCGCGTGGACGGAATTCGTAACGGGGAGCAGCCCTCGATGTCGTTGGGCAACTCTCTCTTTCTCTCTTTCTCTGCGATCGGCAATGTAATTTCAGTTAATTAAGGGACAATGACTCGTTATAAACATTGAGCGGGGTGGTCGGGCCCCTCGCCGGCCGCGAGCTCCCCAAGTATCTGTCCTTCCCCAAGTCTTTTCTTCCCAGCGACTTTCTTGTTTATTGTCTTCAGGAACTAAGCTGAGGACGAGGAAAATTGCCTTTTCCTTCGCTAGTCCCTGCTCTGTCCCCCCCCTCCTCTTCCCTCATACCCGCGCTTTTACAGCTTGTCTTGAGAAATAAGAGAGAAAGAGAGAGAGCGAGAGGGCTATGGGTATTTGCTTTGCCAACAACTCCATGATTTTACGCGCTGGCTATTTTACCCCGGCGATTTATTGCGGGAGTAGCCTGAAATTGAGATCGTAGGCTCGACAGCAATGCGCGCCTTTACGCCGTGACCGTTGTTGCCCGATTTCTTTTTCCTTTCCTTTTACTTTTACGAGCATATTCGCGAGAGACCGCTCGACGCGCTGTATATAGCCGGGCTGTATCGTTTAGTCCCGAAACTTGTAAAAAGCAATAAACTCGTAAATCGGAAGAAAATATTATAAATTTCACGAAAACTTTTCAACGGCAATTTGTGAGAAAGTTCGCTTTGTATGCGCCGATATCGACCTCCTCCGATGGTAAAGAAAAAAAAAACAATCAACACTTGGACAATTCTGGCAAAAAAAGAGCGGATGATTTGCAAGGTCCTATAGAGAGCTATGGGTCGCTGCACGACACACGAGATCGCGTCGAGAGTTCGTCGGCTGAGAGCGGACTGCAACAGAGCTATTAAACGCTATCGGAGACCGTCGCCGGCTGCGGGGACTATCAAGAGGCACAAACTCGGGGGCCAGCGCGTCGACTGAGAGAGAGAGAGAGAGACTCGGCGCTAATAATAGCTCGCCCGTGACGAATCCGATAGCCACGCGGTCGGAGAGTCGCACAGCCACGACGGGCTTCTATAATTGAGCGACGCTCGCGGACCGCCGGCCGAGAATAAAGCCCAGACTCCGCGTGAGCTACCGCTGCACTTGTCACGTGTACAGGCTCTCTCTCTCTCCTTTTTCCCTCCCTTTCTTTCTAAATTTGTCGCGACGTCTGAACTTCTCTGTATACTCTCTCCGTCCCTGCTGCTTCTGCTACAGCCGATGTTATTTTCATTTTGACCGTTCTCAGCACGATATTTCCGTGATTTTAGAAAGACTTGCCGAAGCCCCGGTGTACGATTATACGAACTATTATTCATCCAATCGAATCATCCGTTAATGCTGCTATTTCCAAGTTAATTCCCCTCTCCGTCCCGTCGTGCAGTCATCAATAATGCGCTTTATTATCGGCAAACAAGCAGACACCCGTTGAATCCGCGATAGGCACACGCATAAGCCGCAGAGACCGACGCAAAGGCTCGCGAACGCGACAATAAAAAGTCCCCCCCCCCCCCCCATGAGCGAAGGAGGATCTGCCTCGTCAGCCGATCGAAATGTTCTCTAGCAATCGTTTTGAAATGACCGCGCGTGTCCGGCGCATTATTCAAGGATTACGAAAGCGGCAGAGGGAGAGGAGGACCTCGTGTACGTATGCACATATATATAGAAGGGCCGCAGTTCCTCGTCGTACACTGTTGGCGCTCTCGTGACGTCAGTCTGCGGCTGACTTTCCGGCGCGGGCGGCCTCGCGTACGAGTGTGTGCGCGTGGATGTAAGTATATACACGAGTATAGGCCCTCGCTATTCTGGCCTCGACTTAACGGCCAGCATAGTCCCTGCTATATGGGAGGGAAAGAGAGAGAGGGGGGGCAGCCGCAAAGCGCAATGACACTGGGTTTACGAGGCAGATTAAATGATTAGGCACAAAATGCCTGCCGGCGGCGGCCGCCGACGTTCCACTCTCCTCGTCTCACTTTTGGCTTTGCTAACTTGTACGCATGTACGCTCGCGGGAGTGTGCGCTTACGTGTAGCAAGCGGAGCTTGCAAAGGTCGCTTTGTCCAAGGGTTATTTTTTTTTTTTCGTTTTTTTCGGAGGAATCCGCACAAAGGGCCGGCTGTGTGTGCGGGGCCTTGTTAACGAGTGTGCTTAACTTGCTTGATGCGTCGCTCTCTGGCGCTTGTTCCCGTGATGTTCAAGCGCGGCTCTCCTTCTGACCCTCCCCTTTGCCCCCGTATTTTTTTTTTAGTTTTCGTCTTTGTCTTTCGCGGTTGGCACTCCGTTGCAGCTGCGGATGATGCGCCGCTTTACGGAGTCGCGGCTTGGAAGCTTTAGAAAGGGAGTTTTGCCTTGCACACTGTATGAGCTGCGTCGTTTGCCCGAAATGCAGTTGCGTAGGCCAAGCGAGCTCCAGAACAGTTTCACAATGGCCCCCTGCTTTTTGCAATTCTCTCGAGTCAGCTTTGAGAGTTTTCTAATTAATCATAAAATTGAACTATCAATAGTTTCGGACTGATAGGTATGTAATTCAACCAAAGAAAAACGTAATTTTACAAGGGATCTAAGCAGGCGAATTACCGATGCGCGCTGGAAACGTAGAGTATCCGTTTGTAGCGGCGCACGCCGTTGTATATACATATTGAAATACGCGTAATCCTCGAAAATTGCAAGAGAAGGAGGAAGGCAGGGGAGTTTAAGTCCCGTCGTCAAGCTCATGAGCGAAGCTTAAACCGAACATTAAAGCTGCCGGTGCGGGGCTGCCGGGCGCGCAGGCATTAAAGCCCCCAAGGCCTTTAATCCAATAACCCTCCCGACATGCAGACATTAAGAATTCACTATAACAAAGAATCGACGCTCTCGGCTTTTCCCCCTCTCTCCCCTCCCCCTTCACTTGCTCACCACCGCAAGATAATTAATTAGGATCGGAGAGAGAAAGATCGCAACAGAGGGAAGGGGGGAGGAGCACAGGCCTATTAACGGAGCCCGGACGTTTACTTAGCATGCGGGACGATAACAGCAGCTCCCCATACACAGCGACCTATAGCAACTTCTTTCGCGACGCGTCCAAGGAAAAGTTAGCCGAGTTAACGACCAAAGCGATGTGCGCAAGAGAGAAGCACGGTAGATGCATCCGCGATCGGTTTCGGCAATGAAAATAAAGGAACTAACGCGCGCGCGCGTCAGGGAGAGAAATCCGGGAGAGCGTGCACCCTTTCGCATGTAAATGCCGGGGGGGGGGGATGGGTAGAGGGGCGGAGAAGGGAAGGGGAGGAGAAAAAGGTCGTATGCAAATGGGAATAGCCGGGCGCGAGATTCCTAAGCACGCACACGGGATGAGACAGCGGCGGCCGGATTTCGGGATTCCTCTCGAGCCAAAGACTGATTTATTGCCGAGGGAATAGACTCTCGCTTTGATTATCGATACACGCACGCGTACACACGCACCTCCGGCAGCTCTATCGTTTCATATTGCTGTATAGTGTAAGGAATAACAGACGTGTGGCTGATCTTTGCCCGTGTTTGCTGCGCGTTATTGTAAAGAGAGGCCGCGAGAGGAACTGTATAGCCGCGAGAAAAAAAGGGTTGGAACAATACTAAGTGTCGCGAGGGTGCATTTTGAGGGTATAGCACAAAGGGGAGGTTGGTTATGCACTGGGCGGCGTACGGGCACGGGGAACGGTTAACGATCTCAACGCGCGCACGAGGACGCATTCGAAAATCGAGTCGAAAAACTTGCCGATCTCACCGAGTCGTCTCTACCAGGAATTCCTTCTCGCTCTCTGGCCCTAGCTCAATTAACCCCTTTGGGCCGCATCAATTCCTTGGTCCGGGCGCGTCTCTCCTCGAGCTCGGCTCTTCCCGGGCGCGGTAGTAGAGCCCTATCGTCCCGATCTCCGGAGCGTTAATTGACTTGACGATTCTTACCCGATGTGTTCGCTTCAGGCAGACTCGTCCCCAGAAGTGCTACTCTCTCGATGCTTTTTTTTTTCTTTCCTATACTCGTTAACGCGCGAGACCGGCCGTTTCTCTCCCCGCTTGTTTTCTCCTCGATTTTTTCCCTCTGTCTTTGCTTCTGCGATGCTTTTTACCTCGGAGCCTCCGCGGCATAGGGCCTCGACGGGCTGGGCTGGGGGCGACTGGATGTAATCGCTTTTAAACTTTCCTCGCAACCCCTTCGCAGACGCTGTGATGGCACGTCCGTTGCTTTTTTTTTTATCGACGCTCTGCCGCTGATTGCGCCGCTGCTGCTTCTGGAACAGAAATTTTATTTAAAAGTGTTAATTGCGTTCTGCTTGGTTTTCGGCCTCCGACAAGTTTCGGAGTTAACTATTTTTAATTAAACTTTCGTTATGCGGCAGACGAGCGCTGAGTTTGTAATTCTATTCGTGCAAGAGAAAGGGAGGCTCAGCCTGAGAATGGGGTATTCAAGTCGGGCGAGTATTGTAATGACGAAGCGGGCTCGTTGATTTAGCAGTTTGTTTCCGTGTTGATTTTGATAATTTTCTTTTTCAATGGCACGTAATCGCTTTGTATTGATCACTTATACGGATATGCGGCTAATGCGGGAAAAAAATAGAAATAAGCGGTCGCTTAATAAACCCAATTACAATCGGACTCATTTACGGGATTAGTATCGTTATCGTGTGTACGTGCGTCTGTGATAAGTATGCTGACATTAAACGTAATTCTTCATAAATATCGCTATAATTTGACTGTATTACGAAAATAAGAGTATCGATTACGGCTTATTTACAGAGGCCTTGAGTAAGAGACGTAACCTGCGTACGCCCACCGAACTTTATTCCTCAAATACACTTACGCACACGCCATTATAATACACGTACGTCCCTTTTTCTTCCATTCTAACGAAAACGCACTTACGGCTTTACATATATCCGCTCACATTACGTAGCGGCACAAAAAAAATCCTAAATTATTCACAATATCTAATTCATTCCCGTGAATTCGAGGCCTTGGCGCACCGGAAATTTCCTTCTGCCATCACGAAAGCACGAGGGGCTCTGGAAGGTGGCAGAGAGAAAGCAGGTACGCGAAGAAATCGGTGAAAATAATCGCAGGACATACGTAAGAACTAATAGCATATACAGGGGGGGGGGGGAACGAGGAAGAAAGACGAAAAGAAAGAAAGAGAGAAAGAACGGAGCGTATTCGGGCGTTGCACGCATCACGAGGCGGACGTGCGCGAAGGAGGAAAAGTGCAGGCGCGGAGTCTCTCTCTTGGTGGGCGTGTCTCGGGCTATCGGATGGGCCACCCAACTAGGCAGCTGAACACACACACACGTGCGCTCGCGAATGAGAGAGATAGCTTCTTTCTCTCTTTCTCTCCGCTCATTGAGCGATGCACACTCGATGCCGAGCACAGTTCGCCCGAGCAATTCCCAATTATGCAATTACTCCGAGCAAGAGAGAGAGAGGGAGCATTCTGGTCGACGTCCCTTACCCCCTCTTTCGTGTCCACGCGCTCACGCACTGCAATTGTGGTGTCTGAATATCACTGTGCGCCTCCCTAGCTCTCCCTCTCTCTCTCTCTCTCTTCACCGCTCATTTGCTCAAAAGAGAAAGTCGGAGCATCGGGCCTCGACGACGAGTTTTGACAGCTCGATGCCGGCGCGCGCGTGCTGGGCCTCTGCACCCATAACACGCGAACGAAGAGAGACGAGGAGCAGACGCGCCAAGAGGAGCGAAAGAGGCAGAGAGAGAAAGAAAGAAGATCGAACCGCGTTAATTGCTGCCCCCTCCGTACTGGCCGCACACGCGAGAGAGAGAGAGAGGAGAGGGGGAGAAGTCCTGGCCGTGTGTGCATAATGACGTAATGACTCTTTCAGAGGTCGTAATGAGCCAGCGCTGCCCCCGCTGGCGCGCAGTCGAGCCCCCTTCTTGCGGCATTTAGAAAGAGCCTTCGGGCGCCTGCTGATCAGCTCTCCCTCTCTCTTCTCTCTCTCCCCCCCCCTCGTGTATATAAGAGCGTTGCTCCCGCGGCGCGTGATGTAATAAGGCGCCCGAGCTGATCGCCGAGCAATTATCGCGAGGACCTTCTGCAGCCTAGAACCTCCCCTCCTGTTTTCTTTCTCTCCGTCTCTCTTTCTCTTCTCGTGACGCAAGAGCCTAAGCACGTGCCGCTGTACTCTCTGCCCTTCCCCACCTCTCTTAACCCTGGTTTTCGGCTTTGTTGATCGCCATGCACCCCCCCCCCCCCCCCCCCCCCCCCCCCCCCCCCCCCCCCCCCCCCCCCCCCCCCCCCCCCCCCCCCCCCCCCCCCCCCCTTCTCCTCCCGCTTCATCTGCGGCTTGGTGTTGCGATTAAATTGCGGTTGTAATTACCGGGCGGTTGCTACAAGCTGCGCTCCTCCTCCCTTCCTCTCTCGCTCTTGTTTCCTTGCGCGTCGAGGGCGGGTCTGCGGTGCGCGCACGTATTACAGCGCTATCGCCCCCCTCTTCGCCTCTCTTCTCTCTCTCTCTTTCTCTCTTGCTCACGTTCTACGGTCGAGAGGTGAGATTTTTCTGCCCTCCTCAATTCTCTCCCTATCCCCCCTCCTCCCCTCCTGCCCACCGCTTAGCCTCCGCGGCTGAGAAGTTGCCGGTTATTATGCTCGTCGCATTAATAATGGAGCGTGTAATTACGCTGATCGTTATTGGGGCCCGTAGTGGTATTTGGCGAAAAATGGATAATTGATGCTGCCGCCGTTGCGCTGCTGCTGCTGCTGTACCCTCGCGATCTCGTACGAACGGGTCCGCTTCTCTCTCTCGCTCTCTTTCATTTCGCTTTTTTTTTTGTCTTCTTTTCAATTTTCTCTCCCCCTCACGGCCGCTCTTGCGCTTTGTAGGTTTTTCTAATTAATTCGAATTATCCTGGACGTGTTATTATATGCGCTCGGACGTTTATTTGCCGGAAGGGTTGCTTTCTTCGTTTACGGTAAATTCTCGTTCTGCACAGGTGTTTTTAATTATCCTTTTAATGAGGGTATTTTCGGATCGATTCAAATGTTACGGATAGGGGAAGGTATGTCCGAAATGAGCAAGATTTAACGATGGCGTTTCGGTGAATCTAATTACCGGGGAGAGAGAGAGATTTCGCTCGCGTACATACGCGACAGAGAATTCCAGCAGGGTCCTATGATAACTTTTCAGTCTGCCTCTTGACATTTACGGCTAAAATTTCAGAGCTGCGCGCGCGAGTGTATATATATATGCGTGCACGTATGTGTGTTTCCCTAATTTCGACAATTTACGCGCGCCGATAAAAGAGGAGGAGAGAAAAAAAAGCGTAGCCCACGAGACGCGGAGCAATCTTTTGCCGATCGGTCGCCTAACAAGGCCACTAACAGCGGCAGGAGACGGCGGTACACATCGGTCCCCGAATAAACGAGCAGAGGAGCCGGGAGCTGACGAAACGATCCCATCGCGCGTGACCGGCAGGAGCGAAGCGCGTCTAATTAGGATCGAAACTCCCAAAATAATTTGGCTCCGGGGGGGAGGACGAGCGCTCGATCTCGATGCGGCATACCGATAATCGCGCTCCGATGCCGGGCCTCGAGTGAGAAATTCGCGCGAGTACATCAACCGATCGGTCAGTTTCTCCGGTGACTCGTTCGGGCTAACTGTTGTATCTTCTGCTTCTCCCCCGCCCTCCTTATGCTCGTCTTTTTTTTTTTATCCGTCACCGTGTTTATCGAGGTTTCGCAACTCATGCGACGTGACACTGCGCGCACGGCCGAGCGTCTATCCGTAATCCGATTAGGCTTTGACGTTAATAAATTAGTTTTCTTTTGCTCGTCGCAGACTTAAAGACGCGGATTTGGTGTGTTCCATCGCTTTTTCGACTGTTTATTTTCGGATTCGACTTTGTCGATTTTTCGTGTGGGGCCGGGGCTTTTTCTTTTTTTCGGTTTGAGAGCTGAAAGGTGCGCGCGTTAGCCGACTTAAGCAAACGAATAAGGATAGCATAAGCGTTAGGAAAATCGATAATTGATGCCTGCAAGGCTGGTGTTGTTTACGTTGAAGTTGTATGGTTAACGAGTCCGTTACGAACATGTTTATCCTAAAATTTGTTGTTTTGGAAATACCTTTAATAAATTTATCGAAATGCTTTCCATATCCTACCTATAATTAATACACTGTTATTCGTCCCAAAACACTTGATTCTAAAACACGAAACTACCGCTAGAAGGTCAGATTAATTTAAAATTGGTGAAAAACATCGTTAACCTCAAACCCAGTTTCGTCCAATTAAACTACCACATTCGCCACATGAGTCCCGAGGAGAAGCAAGTATCTCGGCGCCTCTCGAGTCTTTCCCCGTTCGTCTCTCTCGCGCTCTCTTTTTTACTCCACATAAGCCCGCCAGATCCGTCATCCGCGTATCGTCTTACTCGAGCGTGATCTCCAACGTGAGGAATCGCACAATTTGCGCGGCGAAGCCGGTAACTCGCGCTAAATCAGCATCCAGCTCACGAGGTAAATCCTTATCTCTTTCTCCCTGTGCCTCCACCCCCTCGGTGCCCGTCATCAAAACGAAGACTGCAAAAGCGCAGTGGCGCCTTTGTCCCAGCGCGATTGAGACATCTCTCAGCGGCCGGTCCGCGCGCTAGCGCGAGCGTTCGTGAAAAAAAAAGGCAGGCTCGAGGTGGTCGGGAGGGGGAGGAGAGCAGTAGCATGCGCCGCCGGCAGCTCGCGAACAGAGGGAACGAGTTTCGCCGGGCTTTCTTATCTGCGGAACAATGGGAGGAGCCTTCCTGCTGCCGTTGCTTTCTCTCTTGCTCCCAAGCAACGGTCAATTTGCTAATGATGCCCGGAGCTGCCTCGCTAATTAGCGCCGCTGACAGAGACGAACGGAGATGGAATGGGGGGGCCTTTTACCTCACTCTCCCTCTCTCTCTCTCTCTTTCTCTACCCCTGCTACGCGCAAAAACTCTCTTTGCGCGTATTGTGCACCGCAATGCTTATACTCATCTTCCTCTGTCTGTTTCTCTCTCTCCCTCTCTTTTCGCTTCTCATTTCCTCGTCGTCTTTCTTTTTGTCCCTCTCCCCCACGCTCGGTCCACTATACTTTTTCTTTTTGTTCTTCTTCTTCTTTTTTTTTAAACGTGAAATACTGCAAATGGACCGGGAGGCCTCCGGGGGGTAAAAGCTTCGGAGTACTCAGCCGAACGAAAACTCTTTTTTTCGCCGCCCCCCTTCCCCTCCGTCTCACTCTTGCTGGACTATACTTTCCTTCTACTGCTTCTTTTTTGTGCTCTCTGTAACGCCGAAAGAAATGGGAAGCGAACGAGTAGCGAGTAGCAAAGGGAATGTGTTAATTCAGGCGTTTTTCACCTGCTCCCCTCCCCTCGGGCCCGGTTCGCTCTCTTTCACGAAGCGCGTGCGACGCGCAAATTTTCGCTCTTCTAAATTAACGTTTGCTTTACACGGATAAACGCCCGAGCATAAGACGCATGCAAAGCTCACAAAAGCCTGACAACTGCTAGACAATAGTTCACGTTTATGTTGACTGTGTGTGTTCGACGTAAATGCGCCCTTTCCCGTGCCTCTTGAATACTCGTTTAAAATCTCGCCTTGAGTATAATCGAATCTTTATTTGCTCGAGAGCGGGGTATTACGACTGAAAGCTTTCAGCAACGGTAAGTCGTCATTTTACCTTCTGCCTAGTCTCTGGTCTAACAGCAGCAATGTTTTTTCTTCTTTTTTTTAACGAAGAAGAAATTACAAACTATTTAGTTGGGGGTCGTTAAAAATTCGTTTATCATTTCTGTTTTTTTTTTCTAATCAACGACTTATACGCTGCAAGTCTCTTGCTAGCTCTTGACATAAAGCGCCTCGAAAGTCCAAGAATTCAAATAAACGTGTTATTAAAAACTGCTTAAAAATATTGTTGAAATAAGGCTGCATCCCCCGTGGAAATTGAATGCGAAAGAAATTACCCGGTAAATTTTTATTACAGCAACAAAAAAGTCGTATCATTTACCCGCTCGTTTTTTTCTTCTCGTCTTCCATGCGTGTGTGTGCGTTTGGAGCGCCAGCCGGGGACGAGAGCGTAGCTGTCAGTCTGCGAGCCTGCGAACTTTTCATGCGCGCCCGAGAAAGTTGACTAATCAAAAACCAGTTTTTTCTCAGGGACCCCCGAAAACTGGGCGACGTAAACAGAGAGAAAGAGCGAGGGAGAAAGCAACATTTTTTTCGGTGATTATGGGACCGCTGTGCGCTCAAAATATTCCTGGCAGTCCTTCTTCCCCCCCCCCACCCTCTGCTTTTTTTCTCTCTCTCTCTCTCCCTCTTCCAGAAATAAATTTACGTAGCTGGAGGGAGATCGCGTGTGGGTTTTACTCCTTTGGATGGCTCTCGCGGTGGACAGCATGTGGGCCGAGAGAGATTCCCCGCAGCGGCAGATGTTGCCCCGGCAAGCGAGCCTCCGAAAACTACGAGCGTCCAACTTCTCTCTCTCTTTCTCTCGAGTATACACGTGCATTTTTCGAGGTTGTAAAAAGAAGCAAGAGCTGACCTATGCCGCGGGCGGGCTGTTTTTTGCTTATTCTCCGTCCGGGAAATAAATAATAACGGCGAGAGATGTCGAGATCTCGCTGGTATGCTCGTGTGTGCAGCCCCTTCCCACCTCTCCTTGCCGCTCTTCCTCGCAAGGCTCTACCTTGAGTATTAATGAGCTAACGTTTAACAGCGATTAATGAGGCAGCGAATGCGCGCTTATATACAGGCCGCGCTAGCGTGCATAAATTTTACCTCCGCGTTTGTGAGCACGTGTAGCCGCCTCTGTGCGAGTGTACGTGTGTGTGCGCGCGCGATAACGGAATATTAATTTGACGAGCGGCGCCAGCGGTGAATTTTTATGGAGGTTATTTAGTGTATATAGAGGTCCGCTTTTAATGGGATTTAACAAATGGCGATCGGTCAGCGATGACGACGTTTTAAATGGCCGATCGATAAGTAAATGAATAATATCGTTATTTCGTCGGATATCGGTAATCGGTATGTATTCGTGAGTATAAGTCCCTGAGGAAGAGAGCCGCCAGAAGTGGCGCGTAAATACGTCTAAAACAAACAAATTCGTCGACTAATAAAGCTGCGAAAAGAGAGGAAGAATAATAGGAGGAGGAGAAAAGAACGATCATCGCGCTTTTATTGGTCCGTGTGCTGACTGTTAAAAAGAGAGGGATAAACTGGCAGGTGGGGGAAGAAATATGACTCGATTGGAGAGAAAGAGAGAGAAAGAGAAGGAGAGAAGGATAAAAATTCTATCAATTAGAGACGCGGGGTCCTGTAGAGGCCAAAAGGAGTGTAGGCTCCCTCTCTGTCTTTCTGCACTCCTTTCAGGTGTTCCTCTCCAGCGGGAGAAATGAAAGGGCAGCGCGTACGAGGCCGCCGTAGAGAGAGAGAGAGAGAGAGAGAGAGAGAGAGAGAGAGAGCGGCTCTCGGACCGCGAGAGAAAGAGAGCCGTAAAACGAGCGAGCAGAAAACATATTGGCCTCCCTCCCACGATGATATCATATTTTCGCTCTCTCCCCGAAGAAGAGAGCCTAAAATGAGTAAAAGAGAGAGAGAGAGGGGAGACCCTCTTCTCTCTGCCTCTTTTTATTTTACTCTCCGCGTTTATATACATATACGTGTTGGGGATAGGGGTAGGTATAGGGCGAAGGGCGGGGGCAGGGGGAGGTCCTGGCCTGTTTCTCTTCTCTCTCTCTCTCTCGTGTACGCTAAGCTTTCTTCTTTTTTTTCGGGCCTCTTTTTTTGCCGCAGTGCCGGGCCCTGATGGTTGCCCGGCTTTCTCTCTGTATATTCCTCCGAGATACTCCTACGTTCTTCTTCTTCCTTCTCTTCTTGTGCTTCTTCTTCTTCTGCTTTTTTTGTTCTCTCTCTCTGTCGCGGCGGTCCTCCTCGTCTTTTTCTCCTATCTCTTTTCGTTTTTTCCTTGTGTATCTCCAATTTTTCTCTTCCTCTTCTCTCTTGCCACGCACTCATTCCAAGAGTGAGAGGAGAGAGAGAGAGAGAGGACCGTGAACAAGACAACATATACGGGTCCCAAAAGACCGCTCACTAAATTTCGGCAGAGTGAAAAGTGAGCCGATATTTGCTCGGGCTTGAAATATTCACTCCGAATGAGCATAAATATTCGGCGCGCCTCGCGCACGAAAAAGGGACACACCGAGAGAGAGAGAGAGAGGGGCATAGCCAAGAGGACAACTTGGACAATTAAGGATTCAATCGCGCGCGGTATATTTATCACTTAATACGACAAGTCGCGCATTAAAATTCCGGCATCCTTTTCGATCTGCCCACCTCCTTCTTCTCCTCTTTTATCCGAGTCTGCTGCTCCTTCGGCTTATCGAAACAAATGCCGTGGGGTGACTACTGTTAAAACAGCGGTGGCGTCGGCGGCGGCACGCGAAAATCGTTGCTCATTAACGCCTATAAAAGAGGCCCAAAGTGCCTCTTAAACATAATGATCTCCTCGTAAACAGATCCTAAGTTTGATTTTCCCTGCCGCCGGCCTACTCGCTCTCTCGCTCTCCCTCTCTCCTTCTCCGCTTGTATTTCTCTCTGTGTACGTGTACGTGTGCTCAATAATTTTCAATAAGCTTTTAATCTCGCGGCGCGAGCCCTCAATTAAAAGCGGGAGAGGGGTAAGCAGGAGCAGAGCCCGGCAGAGCGGCAGCGCCGGTAAAGCCGAGAGGGATCGAAAGCGATAATTTTCTGCCCGCAGCTCTTCCTCTCTCCCTCTCTCTATCTTTCTCCCTCGCGACGTTCAGTCCGTCAGAGCAAAAAGAAAGCGACGACGGGAGCTGGGCAACCTCGGCTCCAGTACTCTCTCTCTCTCTCTCTCTCGGCCTCGTTAAATATTTTATCGGCAGTCCTGATCGGCCCTGTGGCTGCTCTCTCTCTCTCTCCCTCTGAGCACGCGGCGCTTTTTGATTGGCCAGAAAGTCCTCTCCTTGGACCGCATTGATCCCCGCACGTCCCAAGCTGGCTCTTTAAATGCTCCCGTTAACGCGCGAGTGCACGCGCCCGGCTGCGCACTTTTACCGCGGCTACGTGCGCAAACGGCTTGTGTACGTGCACCTCCCCCAACTCACCTTCTCTCTCTTCCTCTTTCAAGTGAACTCGCAGAAGAGAGAGAGAGAGAGAGAGAGAGAGAGAGAGAGAGATGCCTCTCTCTCCCTCTCTCTGGGCCCAGCCTCTTTTTAATCTTCATCGCTCGCTTATACCCGTCCGCCCGTCTGTCCATCCGTCCGTCCGTCGTTGCTTTTGAGCGAGTCGTGTGCGAGTGAGCGAAAGAGAGAGAGAGAGAAGGGGCTGAGGGGGGAGGCTTCTCTCTTCTCCTTGGGTTATCGAGAGCTAAGCGGTAACCTGACCGGCCATTATAATCGCATCAAGCGACGGACCGCGGCAAAGGAGGATGAGGATGAGAAGGAGGAGGTGGCGGTGGTCGTGCAGGAGGACGAAGGAGAAAAAAAAAGAGGAAGAGCGAAACGCGCGCGCGCGCGAGCAAGAGAGGCGGGGGGAGGAGTTCGAGAACGGGGCCCTACAATTTATTCCGTGTAATTTCGCGAGGGCCCTGCGAGAAGGGCCGGGGGAAGAAGAGGGGCAGGCCCGAGGAGAGACGGGACGTCGACCTCCGAGTGAAATTTCGAGGTCCGATTTTTCGGAAATTGATGGCCCTATATATGTGTATACCCGCTCTCTCTTTCTCTCGATCCTGCGAGGCGCTCCTCCTCTCCACGTTCTCCTCGACAACGTCCAATCTCGCGAGAGACTCGCTCTTTCTATGCCACGAGACGCGCGGCTGTGTTATTTAAACTGCCAGGCATTTAAACGAGCCCCGCGCGCGCGCGCGTACAACCTTTTTCCACAAATAGTCGTGATTTTTCAAGCGACCATCTCTCGCGCTCTTACGTGTGTGTGTGCGCGCGTCCTTCGACGTTATCGCCTTTCTTACGACCTGTATCACGCTATGCTTATGCGTGTATATGTGTGTCTATATAAATACGCGGCCTCGGTTATTATTTTTTTTGCGACGCGCCTGATGCTTGTTTTTTTTCCTTCTTTTTCTACGTGCCTGCTTCTTGTACACATCTCCGGGACTGGCGTACGACGAGATGGTCTCGGGGAGAACGTCATCGTGACTAGGTGGAACTTCGTCATCTCGGTTACGAAACTGTCGTCGATCAGCGAGCGGTGTACACGCGCGAAAGAGCTCCTCGGACAATGCGCATTGTGTCGACAGCGATTCTTATACGTATACGCATGCCTCTCGTTAATTTTTTAACCCGCATCGATCGTTCTGCGTTATGTTCGTTCCGCTCTTGAAAGAGCAAGAGAGAGAGAAAGATTATGATGTCGGATGTTTATCGGAAGAGAGAAAACGATGTTTCAATTCTCCTTATAACGAGCCCGATATCTTCTGGGCTTAATTCTCTTATGCTCAAATGGACCGCGTGAAAGTACGTATGCGGATACTTTATACAATTAGGCATACGCAAACTTAAACTTTAATACTTTACTGCTAATTAAAATATGATAAAAATCTGCCGGTCTGTTTTTAACCCGCAAAAACATTCCGTTTCTACCGGCGCATGCCATCGGTGGACCCGCTGGATTTTCGTTAATAACAGCGAAACAAATTACTTTATGCAAATCCCTTGGAAATGCGCTCATATGGCCCCTCTCCATGCCGCGGCCCTGCTTCGCTTCAATAAATCTTTTGCATTAAGCCAAAAATCCAATCGCCGTGCGAACGACGGCCCGGGCAAACAAGTCCCGAAGGCGGTAGGCGGAGATGAAAGTATATGAGCTCGACAGTACACCATTAGCCCATCCGCGTGCTCCTCTCCAGAAGCTCCGGCATCATCAGAGCGCCCCCCCCCCAACCCGCGCTCGCGCATATCGTTAAAAGTGATTTCGGCCTCGAATGGGAGGAAGAAAAAGCCCCGCAAGACTCGGCCGTTAGCTCGCTCTCGTCGCGTCAGGTAGACAGAGTCTAACGCCCCCTGCGCCCACCACGAAATTTCCATGACATTAGAGAGATGCGCGTGTGTGTACATGCGTATACAGGTAAACGAGGGAGAGAGTCGATGGTGGCAGGCTAAAAGTCTCGGAGCTTCTTCTTTGTACTCGAGCCGGCCCTGTTTTATAAACTCACCTGGGCCCAAAGCACAGGCTCCTTCTCTCTTTCTCCCGGGGATAATATATTGCCTTTGGAGGCCCGATACGCGGCCGCCGCTCTCGCTCGCATTATATTATAATGGCACTATACGCGGGAGCGCCGATCGAGCTAATGGCTTCTGAGTGCGTGAGCGCGCGCGAGCATTCCGCGCAGATGGCTTCTTCCGCCTCCGAGCCCCTTTTTCGGACCCCCGAAATTCTATCTGTTGATGCTGCTGCTACGGAGGGCCCCATATAGTTGACGAAGGAGCCGATGCTCCGAGAGAGACGCCCCCTGCGGGCATTAATATTCCTCGCGGCTGCGCCGTGTGACGCTCGATCGCGGCCTAAAGCGCGTGTGAGACTCGAGATATTTCGACGACCCTCCGCTGCTGTGACATTTTATCGGCGTCTTATTAGCATAGTGGAAAAACTTTCTCACGTCGTCGGATGTATATGCGCGAATATCTCGCTTTGTGCTCTCACTCACGGGGGTTGTGTGTCGAACGGTCATGTTAGTCTTTGTTATGCATTTTGGCAAAACATTATACCTTTTATTTTGGCATACGCGACGTTGCATCCTCTATTGAATTTCACCAATCGTTGCGATGTATAAAGCTTAAACTAATCTCTAAATTAATCACCGAAAAGACCTTAAGAATATGACCTTTCCGCTCGTATTGCTGGAAATGTCCTCCTTTCCGTAATTGCCTACACACCGGTCCTTGGTCATGGCAATATCGAGGAATTCACGCGAAAGAGCACGAATATGCTGACGAAACTTTGCATCGTACTCGTGTAGAGTGTGTGTATATTGCGCAACCCGAGCCATTTGTCAAGTCGATTGTCAAGTTCAAAGCTCCGGCCCATATACCGTGGAACGAACACGCGCCATCTAGAGAAGAAGAGAGAGGGAGAGAGAGAAATCGGGGAGAAGAGACAGAGCCACAGAGGAAGAGAAAAGTCGGAGAACAAATTACCGAAATTCTCGCTTACCTTATTATTTATCGCGCGCTTTCGGCCTGGTAAATGGAATTTCGAAAGAAGCATTTATAATCGGCCCGGGCTAGAGAGCGAGCCCAAGAGTAACCGAGGAAGAGAGAGAGGGAGAAGGAACGAGTGTGTGTTCGCGCTACGGGAATCCCGAGAGCGGCGGGCATCAACGATCTTCTCTCCATCTCTCTCTCTCTTCCTCTCGTGGTAAAACCCTTTCTCTATCCTCCAGCTCCTTGGGCTCCCTCCTCCTCGCTCCGGGATTTTCATAAAATTCCCATAAATAAGGCCGCGAACGGGCCGGCCTTATTTATATACAATATTTATACGGCACGCACGGCTTGCCTCACGGCTTTCCCTCTCTCTCTCCTGCCCTCCAACTTCTTCGAGCTCTGCATCCCCCTTACTTACGCCCAAGCTCTTCTTTCGCATCTCCTGCTCATGAACACTCTCTACGGACTCTCTATCTCTCTTTTTCCTTCTCCCCGGCAGTCAATGACGAAGGGTGAAAAGGTCGAGTGCGAGAAAGAACACCGGGCGATCGAGGCCTCTGCGAGCGGGTAAACCAGCCCGAAGAGCCCGACACCTGTGCGAGAGAGGCACACACGCGTTTTGCCGATCCGCGACCGATAAAGCTGCTTCTTCGTTACCACCGCGCTGGATATAATCCTCTTGTTCTCGCCCGCCTCCCCCGCGCTGCTCTCTGTATTTACGCAACTCTTTTAGCCCTTTTTCGTTTTTTCTCTTCTTTCTTTATTTTCGTTCGACATTTTTGTCGAAATAAATTAAGCAATTTACAGTGAGCTCGTATTCGTTGTTCTCACACGTACGCTCCCCTGGAATAGGCTCGATACACTCCCGCGTGTTTATTTTAAGTACACGCAACTATTCGCGCAGACCGTGTGCGGTTGCGATACCCTCTCCCCGGCATCATCGAGCCCGCTTTTACGCTCATTACAGTTTTTCAAAAGAGATTACCCGGCTGCGGTTAATTAAAAATCCTAATTTTTTTTTCAAACCTACGCCGACCGCGCGTCGTTTACATAACCATGCGAACAATTAAATTCATTTCCTTCTCTCTTTTTTTTTCTTATTCAATCTGATAACATAGAGAGAGAGACGCGAGTAAGAGAGGCACACGCGTAAACAGGCGTTTTTTTCTTCTTCCTTCTAAACCCGTTGTTCGAAAGAGCAAGCCACAATAGCGAGCTCGTATACGCTTTTTAAAAAAGATCCGCGGGCATTCACATAAAAGCGAGAATAGCAGTAGCAGCAGCCCCAACGTCACAGCACAAACGTCTGCTCTCTTTTCCCCACAAAGGCCCTTTCAAGTTGCCCCGAAAACTTTCGCCGTTCGCGTCCCTAATGCCTCCACCTTCTCCTCCTTGCGGCTAGCCCTTCTCGCGGCCCGTGCCCCTATTCCAGTTGAATGCAAAAGAAGGCCCGAGGATCAAAGTCGTCCCTGGCATCTCTAACCTCGTTACTAACGCGAGAAACCCGCGCATGAACCCCCTCGGGTTCAAGCTTGCTCTCTAGTTTACCTTTATGTGCACGTGAACGTATGTGTCTGTGCGTGTTTGTGTATATGTGCATACATGGGGGTACAGGAAAATCGGCGCGGAAAAATAACTTCCGCTCGTTCGGCTGCCCCATTGCCGGGGCGAGCGAGTTCCGGCGAAAAGCGAGAGGAATGAGAGAAAAAAAAATGATAGCCCAGCGGCGCCCCCCTGTTTCCTATGCCAACCCCCTCCGAGCTCCCTCTCTCTCTCGGGCGTTGAAAAGGCAAAAACTGTTGGCGTGACGCGCAGATTTTCGCGCCTGGTGTATGTAACTCATCGAGCGAATCCAGTGCTCTTTCGCGCGCTTTGCAATCTATACTATACGCACTTGGCAGCAGTTCGTAGCGATATGCAATTTTTCGGCACTCCATCTATGCGTTTTTGGGGATATTGTTCCGGCACGCAGCGGTGAAAGCAAAACATTCGGTTAGATCGAGAGAATGCAAAAAGGAGGGAAAGGGTGCCAGAGAGAAAAAAACGATGGACAAGCGAGAGAAGGTGTTTCGCGTAATTCTCGGACTGGCTGATGGGGGAGCGTATAGGAGTGTTTGTTTGCCGCTGAAAAATATACGCGAATGATGGATTTGGCATATATACGAAGCGGTCGTTTGTTTTCTTTGATTTTCTTTTCGCGCCATTTCGGACGCTTGCGTTTTTATACAGGAGGGGAGGTGATGTCGACGCGCTTAAGTGGTTTCCTTGAATTTTAAAATAATCACGTTCGAGTTATAACGCGGTAATCGAATTCTTCGAAATTCTCCATGTATTATCAAACTCCAGGATGAGCTTATGGATGCTCTTAAAGAAATTATTGTTTGTAACTGCATTAAGCTTGGGAGGTAAAGGGATATGCGCGTTGTAAAACAAAGCGAAGGTGTGTATAGGAAGGCTCTCGTGCTGGTAGTGGTGCAACTTTGGCGTCTCGAGGTCCATAAAAAAGTTTTAAACGCTCCCGGTGCATTAATCGAGTTTCTACCTCTTCTTTTAAAACTCGCCCGCCAACTTATAAAGAAATTACTCGGGATTTCACGGTTGAACTTGTGCCCCCTCTTTCTCTCGGCTATATATGAAGCGCCCAGCACAGGTCGTGTCTATAAAGCCAAGTACAACTCGGTTATTTCGTTAGAAGCCCGCTAGCAAAACCCACGGAACAAAATCGAAAGACGAGCGAGTATATACCGGTTGAAGAAATGTTAGGCAAATGCCGAGTTGTATACGCAGAAGAGGAGAATCGAGCAAAGTCGCGCGCGAGTCATACGTTGTACGCAGGTGTGTGTACGGGCGCACGAGCGAAGCAAGGGATGCGGATAAATCAAGTGGAAGGGTTGCTGGACCATAGCAGTATAGAGCGAAGAGAGAATAAAAAGGAGGAAATAAAAGAGTGAGTGAGCGAGAAGGAGCGTAGAGGAAGGGAGAGGGGGGGCAGGGAGGAAAGAGGTAGAAAGAAAGCGAGCCGGACGGTCTTTCGAGAGACGGAGAAAAGTAGTCGGCCGTGGCCTTGGCGCTCGGAGCGAGCTGCTGCAGCCGCCGTCGCTGCTGCTGCTGTTGCTGCACAAGCAACCGGTCCCGAAAAAAGGGCAGTAAAGATAGGCGCACGGGAAGGTGGATGGTAAGTGGTGGTTGTCGGGAATAGAGAGCGAGAGAGAGAAAGAGAGAAGAGGGAAAAAAGCAGAGCACGAAGTAAAGAACGGACGGAGCGAGAGTGGCTGCTCCAACGGAGAGAGAGAGAGAGGCGGTAGGGGAGGGACGTGGAGGGAGGAGGAGGCCGCGGCGGTGGCGGCAACGGCAGCAGGACGACTGAAGATATCAATCAACGGTCGCATTGTGCTGCGGGGATAATTTGACGCGCGGCTGAAAGGGCCCCGGATCTCGAATTCCACGATCGGATAATGGGGGGGGGGGAGAAGGGCCCCCGCAAGCGTGTGCTGCTGCGCCCGAGGAAGAGCCAGGCGCGGGGGAGGAGGCCAGGGCGGATGGGCCGAGGGCCCGCCGGCGGAGGGGAGAGAAAAAGACAGCGAGCCCTCGCAACACCATCCGCCCACGCTCGCGGGCACTTTTCGAGCCACATAGCCAGCGAGAAAGACTCTTCCGGCCGCCTCCGTCCGTATTTATCCGTGTGCCCGTGGCTTTTCTCCTCCCGGGAACTACGCGCGCGATAATTTATCGATAGCCGAAAATAACAAATGCAGCGCGAGCCGGGGCCCGTGGGAACTAGCCGGCGAGCAACATTCATCCTCGACGAATCTCTCTCTCTCTCTCTCTCTCTCTCCTCTTCCAGCCAAAGCCGCATTTTTCGACCTCTCCTTTCGAGCTCGAGAGGGAGAGAGGCTAGACCGGGGGCTTCTTTTATAGCCCCGTTTCCTCGATTCCACCCGCGTATATATATATACGTCTTGGGGTTTATATAGCGAGCGCGCGAGACTCTTCACGCGTGATTTTTCACTTTCCGAAGAGATCTACGGCTATGGGCTTTTCCGAAGATATAAGAGCGAGGAAAGCGTTGCATCACGCCGAGCAGGCAACTTTTCTTTTATCTCACTCCCTCGTCCCTAAACCTTAGTTCGGAATTGGAAAATGATGTTGTACCAGAGAAGTAGATCGTTATTTTGGATTACGTAAGGGATATATGTGAACTCAGAAACGTACACACACAAACTCGCGTGCACAACATGTGTTATATATTCCTTTTAAATTCAATGGAATATGCTGCATTGGGTGGATTTAACGACTCTCCGCTTGGCTATTTGATTTCAATAACTTTTGATTCCGGCCTGGGCATGTATTAAAAGCCATTGCCGGAGCTCGAGAAAAATTGTAATTCATGCTAATTGCTCGGAATTGCGCGCTATTAAGTTGAGGTTATTAAAGCCGCTTTATGAAAACCAGTTTGATTTATTGTTTCGCGCTGAAAAATTTTAATGCCATACGTATTGCCGTGTGTCCTGTGCGCATAACCCCGCGTCAACTCGGGCTATTCGAGCGCATATACGAAGGCTAATTTTTTAATGGATTTATTTAAATCTACGAAATTATAACGTGCATCCCGATATTAAAGCATTACGTAGTCTTTCAATTATCATTCCCGCAGCAATCGATGCGATTATAACATCGAGTCGATTAATTCCGCATCTCCCGCGATCGGACGTTGAAATTATTTTTTTCTTTTTTTGCTCGCTCATGAAAAGCGGACGACGAAAAAAAAAGTCAATCACGAAAAGTACGCGTGTTGAATCGATCGTTAAATATCAAACATCTAAGGTAAAGCCTGCTATTACGGAGGAGGAGAGGCGCGCGATTAAAGTCGTGTGTCATTTTAATCGCTTACGCAAACGCTATTTAACACTGGACTCTCGATATAACACACGAGACAGTGGGATTACGCAAAACAACCGCTTGGACTCGCTGCATCCGCTGCAGTTTTGTCAATTCGCTCTCCTCATTTTTCCCCGAAAGCCAAATTGTTGTTAATTCTACTAC
The DNA here is from genome assembly GCA_030522585.1 of Anagyrus pseudococci. Classification (NCBI taxonomy): domain Eukaryota; kingdom Metazoa; phylum Arthropoda; class Insecta; order Hymenoptera; family Encyrtidae; genus Anagyrus; species Anagyrus pseudococci. The sequence goes on from JAPYYQ010000236.1 coordinate 107,731, forward strand.
TTCCCTTGAGAGACGGAAAGAAAGAGTAGCTAAAATTCCCTCATGTTCGGCATATCCGTTGGGTACTCTGTTTCCGCCTGATTTCTGGCCTTCTAAAGAATATCGTCCGAACTGGGTTAGAAGCCGCCGAGGCTGTAAGTACGTCAAACGGATATAGGCTGATGCGCAAAAGCGAGTAATAACTTGCCGGGTATGGATTTCAGAAGAGCTAACTCTCGAGTGACTTCGACCGCGAAACGAGCACTGGTCTTTCCCTCCACCTCCTCTTTTCCGGTCGGTTCGAGCGCTCATTCCGACGTTAAAATATTATATTCGACTACTCGTCGAATAACGACTCGATCGCGTGCGATTCGAGCTTCGGGCAATAGCGGAAAGCTGGCATCGAAGGCACTTTCGTGAGCTTTTTCTCGTTCGCCGAGTGCTCTCTGCTATAGCGGGACCGAGAGATAACCCGGTAACGAGAATATCGCGTATACAAGACAGAAGAATATCGGGTTAACTACCCAGTCGAGCTTGCTCCATTGCTGCTGAATCGCTGCTGCGCGAGGGGAATTAAAACGTTTCGCTGGATTTTTTTTCTTTCCCTTGCTTTTTTTGCTTTTAGTTCGCCGGGGAACTTTTGTTCTCGCTCGATTCGCGGTTTATTTGATCGAATCGAGTGGATGAAGCCGGGCTTCATTGATTTTCAAGAATGTTTTGGATTGTTTTTTAATTGATTGCTTAACGGGTTTGTTTGGTTTGCCTTCTGTTTCGTTTTTTTTTCTTTCTTTTTTTTCCCGGCGTTTGCGGTGTAACGGATTTGATAAAGATGAGAAAAGTTTGGGCTGAACGAGAGGATTTTGCGCTTTTGTTTTCCTAATTTCAAACAGCAGTGAGATTCGATTTAGTTTGATTAATTGTTATTGCCGATACTTTGCTCAAAAATGACTGATCACGTTAAAATTATTTATTTTCATTATTCCGCTATTTGTGCTTTATATCAATTTCTATCAATATAAAAATGTTTAAATGTAACTTTTCAATTTTTTTTCCCACACAAATCTTTGCAATACAGCCCGATAAATAAATGTCACAACACTGAATTTTTGGACCCATTGAAAAATCATTTCCCTCAAATTTCACGAAACCCAAACAAAAATACACAAAACCAACCGAGTCCCTCTAAAAATCTTCATAATCCCTAATTCGTGAAAGAAAGCCGCATAGCGTGTAGCAAGCGCCACTCATTATTTTATTACTCGTCAAAAAGTCACATTGGACTCCCCGGGTGTGCCATCGCGTCAGACAATAGCATATAAAAGAGCCGACAGGAGGCTCTTCTTGCCTCCGTATATTTTGACGCGTCTCCTAATTTTAATCTCATCAAGGGTAAGTCAGTGTTAGAGAGACAGAAAGAGAGAAAGGTAGAGAGGGGGGACCATTAACAATACGCGCGCGCAAACCGGGATAATACGATTTTCCCCGACTTTCCAGTCCTCCTCACTGCGGGAGACGACGGAGCAATCCTCTTCCCCTCTCCCTCTCTTCCAGTCTGTAGTTTGAGTGAGAGAAAGAGAAGGTCTGAATGGGGGCCGCTTGTCTCTCATCGTCGTTCTTTTTTTTTCTTTCATTCTTTCCCTCCGGATCACGCGGCTCTCACAATGAGAATCGATCCGCGAGGAGATGGAGGAGGACGAGGCGGAGTAGTCCGCTCTCCAACTACCTGTTCGCCGGCACGCGCGAGAGCCTCTTATTCCCACTGCTCGTCTTTCTCTCTCTCTCTCTCTGCGCCGCCGCGTTTTTCCGTCCTTTAAAAGGAGCGTTCAGCTGGTCGTGCGGTCTATAGGAGGACTTGAAAAAGCCCTACTATTCACCGCGAAGACTTAGAGCAGCCAAGAGAGAGAGAGAGAGAAAATAAGAGTCGCACTGTTTATGGATGGCCCCGGCGATGGATGAATTCACGATTGTACGCCGACAGATTTGTTGCGCGCGGACAAGTGTGCCATCGCTCTCCTTCTCTTTCTCTCTCGCCTTTCAATCGTCCTTCTCGCACTGGCTGTTCAGCCCGTGAGCAGAAGAGACGTTTGGAGGACGATGGGAAATAAGTCTGACGCATTTCGTTATGTTAGTATGAGGGAGAAGAGCGAGTTCTCGCGGAGTTTCGGTTGACTGATTTCGATCGGTATGGAGATATACGGCTTTAGGAGTGAAGCTGAATGACAAGGGCTGCGTCTCTTTTCGGAGCGGCAGCGAGCTGTGCCGTATGATAATGAAGCGGCGAATGAACGGATTTCAGTCGTGAGTGGACGAGAGGGAGAGTCACGAAACATACCGAACGTCATCGATCAAAATTCCGTTTGGTTAGGCGAAGGAAAGAGAGGTCGGGAATCATGTGTGCGTGTTCGTATTGCCGTAGTTAGCTTATCGATGTGACTTTTTGGCTTACCTTGCTTGCGAATTTTTGGCAAGAGCACGCAGAGGCGAACGTTACATCCAGAAGCAAGTGACTTGACGATTGTTTCACGCGGATGCACGAGAATCGCGCGCGACGTGCGTGTATCTCAAAGTCGTTCGATTTAGTTGCTCGTCATCGAGAGTTGCCAGTTCACTTTTTTTCCTTAATTTTGCACATAAAGATCGAATACGATCGAGCTTGCACTTCGCGCACTCGCGAGCTACGCCATAGAGAACTGATTGTAGGACTGCTCGAGCCCGGCTGTCTCTCTCTCTGTCTCGTCTTCGGCTGTAGACAGGTAATACGGTCAGGCCACTCTGTCTCGATCTGCCGTCAGCCTCCGTCAGTCTCTGCTTTGCTCCGAAAGTACGCGAAGGACTTCCTTCCAGGAAAGATCGTTGCACTTTTAAGGTCTCTGTCTCTCTCTCTTTTTCTCTTTCCTCGGAGTTGTGTAGATGGAGGGGTCAGCTCCCCTGATTCGAGGAAAGAAGCCTCTGTCTCTGCAAGTCTAGGTGGCTCTGACGACGTTGGAAGAAGAAGTAGTAGAAGTAGTAGTAGTAGTAGTAGTGTCAGCGCAACGGTAAACGATACGCTCCGGCTCGGCTCCTGTTTTGTCCGTGCAAGGTGTCTTGGCGTGCTTGCGAAGAGACGTAGGCTGCGCAAAGCGAGCCGAGTGTACGTGAGTCTCGGCAAGTCCGGAAGCCGGTTGCTTGAGGTCTACTCGCTGCTGCTCGCTGATACCAAGTGTCCTGTCGACAGGACGAAGCCAGGATTGACAGGCGACGGGCAAAGAGAAGGAAAGAATGAGATAGGCAATGGGAGAGAGAGAGAAGGAGAGAGTGTATGTTGAGCCGGCCGCTCGAGCCGAGGTGCGCTGACGTTCTGCGAGACCGATAGCGCGAGGCAACCGTGTGCAGTCGCGCGCCGGTGGCTTCCGCTACTTCGCAGTGCTACTCCTCGACTCCGCTCTCTCTTGCTCCCACCATTTCTGCCTTTATCGTCTCGCGCACACTCCCGCGCTCAGTCTCTCTCTCTCTCTCTCTTGCTTGCGCTCGCTACCCCCTCCACGGAGAATCGCACTGGCGTGTTAGCGATACGTGTGCCCTGGTGGGTGCGCGCCCACTAGACCCCCGCTTCCACCCCCTTCCTACCCCCGCGTCCATGCCGGGAGATTCGGCTGGGCGCCGTCGGGTGGCGGTAGCGAACACAGCGCCCAGACGCGAGCCTGGTGGGGGAAAGCTCTGGAGAAGGGCCGGGGATGGGCGAGGGTGTCGGCGGCGCCGGCTTCCCCTTTCTTCATCCCCCACGCGACTGCCAAAGTGACTGTACATCGTGCCCCCGGTTCTGCTGGCGAGCGAGCCTTTCGCGAACAACCGGCGGAGGTAGGGGGACCTTGCCGCGGCGCGTGCGTATGTCGAGAGCCAGAGGTGGGGGTGGCTTGCGCCTGCCGCTCGTTGGTGGGGGTGTCGAGAGTCCGGATGGTGGGAGACCGAGAGGAGAATGGCGCGGGTGGGTTGGTGGGGGTAGCCGCTGCGGCGGCGAGGCACCACTCCCCGCCCGCGCCGCAGCTTCGGCGGCACGCGCGCGCGCGTTTGCGAGCTTACGCGAGCCTCGCGGTTTTTGCAGCTCTCGAGCTCTCTGGCACTTTGTGCAATCTCTGAACTTGGATTGTTTTGCAATTATTATTTGTCGGGATGTTGCGTGGCTCGAGGCTTTTTTAGTCGATCCTACTAATTGGCCAATGGTAATTATTGAATGAGAAGGAAATATGGGTAATCATGTTGTTTTAATTTGAGAATGATGGATTGTAGTGTATAGATTGTCATGACGTCAATTTTGTGTTTGGTAATAATGCTAACGATCAATTTAATATTTTTTGTTTGATTGTTTAATTTAAAACTGCACTATAGCAACATTTAAGTTTACTACTTTTTTATTTATTCCTGTCAGAAGCTTTATTATGGATATTATTTTGAAAAACTACAATTAGTTTTTGGATAGAAAAATTTATTATGATCGATAATAGACTATGGCGATCATTTTGAAATTATTAATTATCTGTATGTCAAAATTTAAACAAGAATATCAAATTTAAAGCGTTTACAATATTTAAGTTTTAAAATTACTTTTTTTTTAAAAGCGATAATCCAACAACTTTAATTGTCAGGCCAATGAAAGTGAAACTATAATAATTGATCCGAAATTTCAGTTAATGTGAAAATTTTTAAAAACTTCAAACGTTGACATTTATTTTGTCTAGTGAACTATTAGTTTGAAAGATAAATAAGTATGCATAATAAAATTTATCAAGTACATTTTTTTGTACTCTTCATCTAATTTGTTCATTTCTTTATAACACTATTCAAATTCATTATGACGTTTTCAGCAGTGATTTTAAAGTATTGATAAAAATAAAAAATTCAAGTTCAGAATTAAACAAATATACGAATTCAATGACAGCAATCTAAGATTTAACTTTGATAATTTTTTTCCAATTTGACATCGTAATTTAGCAGATCTCAAATTATCTAAATATAAAATTATTTTTGTTATCAACAAAAAGTAACTTTATACGAAATAATTGTTGCAAATTTTCACACTTGGCAACAGACAATTCCAAACTTTAATATTTTTTTAGTTTCTATTAACACACACAAATTCGTATTAAATTTAGTATTTTTGTTGTACTAGATTACATACACAGTAACAAAAAATTTCAATAATTTTTATTGATGTCTATCAGATCTCGGTTATAAAACTCGAACCATCACAACCACAGGAAAAAGTACTTTAATATCAATAAAATCATTTTCCTAATAACTTTCTTCCCCAACAATTTTTGTCCTAATATTAACTTAGAATCACAAATAAAAAAAAATTATATCTACATCTCAAAACACAAAATTTCGTCAGCATTTTGTACATTCACATACAATCTCATTGAAGTATCTTTTTATCTAACTATCCATAGACCTCAGAAACTTCAACTTTCGAAATCAACATACTTTAATTTTTTATTTATTCAAACTCATGCATTGTTTATTCGCCTATATAATCACAAGGATTTCCTCTAACTGATTAGAGAACAACAGACCAGGCATGGAATAAAAGAGTTTCAACAGCGGATATACACACAAAAGTCCAGCGGTTGGGCGCTATCTTATTACGTGCCTTATCGCTACCACGAATGCTTATCATGACATTTATTTTCAAGCAATACCTCTGACAGTTCGTCCTTGATATCCTCTCCTTTCGTCTCTTTAACGCGTACACTCGTTCAATAATAGGCCGTATCAGGGGCCTCGTCGTAAGAAATAAATCAACTGCAACTTGCTGCACTCCAAAACTGTTGTTCGACGTACGTATAAATCAGCACGAAGCCGAGAATTTGAAGATTAGTCCGGAGCTTAGAACAAGACAGTAGCTGCTCAGCTTCCGTCTGACTGTTCCAGTCGCGGCATTGGTTTTTTTTTCGCACTGATGTAAGAGCCACAAAGGGATGTCAAAGATACCAAGTTGTCTGTGCTTGCCAGTGAAGCCTTGGTCGTTTCGTCTGCTCGGCGTCCGGCACAGGCTCCTTCTCGTCACCGCTAGCGCGTTCGGCACAGGCTCGCGACCCCCGTCGCGCGCGACAATGAGACCCGGCGAGTCCAAGTGTACATGCGCTTGTTCAATTGCTCGGCTGTCTACAATTGTCATCGCCGCGGGAGACGGTCAAACTGCGGTTCGCTCCTCAGACTGCCTCTGCAGCTCTCTTTGCAGCTATACGACTTTAGGCTTGTCACGCGTAGAACTGGCCAACTCTCGCGGATCAGGCGCTTCCTCGAGCCGGCATATCTCGCTCGCACGCGCCGGATAACCCCTGCGACCCCTTGCTCGCTTTTCCGAGCTGCGGAGGGAGCGGCGCTGCATTCCACTCGCGGTTTCGACTACCACTAGCGCCCCGGAACAACCACCACCACCACTAGAAGCAGCAGCAGCAGCACGCGGAAGCCAGCACCGGCGTCGAGGGCTCGAGAACGCAGGGGCGGCTGGCGGATTCTCCCCTCACCGGCTCCCCACCCCACTGGCGCACCGGAACAACGGCCGAGAGAAGTGGCCGCCGTCGCCGCAGCCACTGCCGCTGTGACCGTCAGCGCTGAGAGCCGAGGACGCTCCACCCCGGAGCGGCGTTTTTTTCGCAAACTCCGCCTAGAGGCTCCTCCGCGCGCGGAAAAAAAAGCGCGAGGCCCCACGGGTGCGCCGTGGCCCCCCCACCCCGGCGGGCCCGAGCCGCCGGCGAGCGAGTCCCCGCCCAGTGGATCGGGCTCCCCTCTCGCCCCACCGTCCCACCGTCGCCACCCTCCACTGCTCCCACCCCTCCGTCGGCTTCTTTTTTCTCGGCGCGCGTCCCCCCTTTTTGCAGAGCCGTCTGCCCCCTCCCCCCTGCCGGTGGATTCTTTATTGCCGGAGAGGGGCAGAAGGGGAAGGTGGACGATCGTGCGCGAATTCGCGTGGAAGTGGCTCGTGTGCGCGCAGAGCGTCGCGACGTCCGTGACGGCTCGCGCCATCTGGCGCGACGTCGACTCGCCGGTACGCCAGGACACACGTCGCCGGATTCGCGACTGATAGATGGCACCGGTGGTCGTTATCTTGGCTTGCATATCTGATCAGGCTGACGATAAGACGCGAGCCACCGGCTTGCTCAGCTTTTTATTTTATACGCACTGCTGGTTATTTTTTTTTAAGCCGAATAAGAAACAACCGCATAGATGTTCCTAGCTGGTCTTTCTTTTGTTTTGCAAGCTTTAGCTTTTGGAATTTGCTTGTAGGTATATTTTTGTTTTTCGATAGATTTTCGTTGTTCAATATTACTTTTTTTATTATTTAATAACTAAATAACAAATGGTCATGATAATATCTGCATGTCGATTCTGCTTTTTTTCATGTCAAAATTCTAGTCACATAATATCAATGTTTTGTGTCGTCCAATATATTTATTGCCAACTTATTATTCATTTGACAAATTTCTATTCAATTGTGTCACAACAAAATTTTTTTTTCTGAAGTTTTATAACAAGTTGAATAATTATCAACTTTTATTATGATACAAAGTATTGCGCAAACATCACCGTTTGCATAAAATAGATAAAATATATTTATAAGCATTGATAGTAAACAAAATTTTAAAAGTCTCTATAATGAAAAAAATGTAGAATGACAACCCTCGTAAAATCTGACCATATCCGACTAGAACTACTTAGATGCTTGGCAAGCGAAACGATGGAACGTAAATCACGTTAGGCAAACGACTGTACCTTACTAAGAATCTGCGATTTCATGGTTACCGACGAGGCATTTTTCATCCCCGTAATTTTTTCCGCATCTCTCCTTGCATGCTGGCGACACCTGGAAAGAAACGACGCAAGGGGTAACTCACCCCTCCCTTGTCGTCCCGCAGACTCCAGTCGCAGAGCTCAAGCCCTCGTCTTGTGCTGCTTTGAATAATCTGAAAAAATACAAGCAAAAGCACCGGTGTTATTTAAAACAAAACCCGATTTACGTTTTTTCTTTTTCAAAATTGATACATAAAATTTAAATAATAAATAAGAACAACAATTCGTCCCCGTGTTTTCTCGGCGATAAGAAAAGAAAACGTATACGCGTATAAAAAGCTCTCGAAAGTATGTTATTTTTCGGGGAATAAGATTTTTGTTTGCATTTCAAATAAATGCAAACAGTTTGAAATTTTGCCGACGCGAGACGTGCTAAAAAACGGCGAAGAGAACGAGTGTCGGTAAGGGGCAGAGTAGAGGCAGGACGAGGCTGGAAGGAGGGGGGGGTCGTCGAAAGGGGGTTGAGACATCGAGCGTGCGGCTCAATCGATAATGGAAGCTCGTGTCGGTACATTTTTAACTGGTCCCTATGTACGAGAGGAAGAAAGAGAGAGAGAGAGAGCGGGCATTTATAATAAGCCAAGATTTCCGCTCGATTAGCCGAAATTAAGTGCTTTTAAGGTGGCGAAGGGCGCGGGAGCACGCGAGCAGAGCAGGGCCGTTCGCATTGTCGAGCAGGGCGCGCGCGTGCACGCAGCAAGAGCGAAAGGAAAGAAAGAAAGAAAGAGAGAGAGAGAACGAGAACGAGAGGAGAGCGCGCGTGCCTCCGTGTACATTCGCGCGTGTTCGTAATTTGCCGCGAATACAGCGCCGGGAAAAGCCGCAAGACTCGGCGTACGCGTATTAACGAAATTACCAAGCCCAACAGAAAGGGAGAGAGAGAGTAAGCGAGTCCTTGGGCCACCTTAAAGGATTCTACAATCGTACGTGTTTACGTGAGATGATACATTACCGCTCGCCACCACCACTTCCACCATCGTGCTTTTATTCTCGTTTTTCTAGACGATTAAATCAGCATTATTTGCCAAGTGGCATATTATATTTATTCTTTTTCCGTTCTTTTTTTTTATTCCACCGTTTGTTTTTGCTATCTAAATTATCACGTGATCATTTTTCATAATAATGTGCGTGGGATAAGGTAATTACGGTTATTCTTGCAGGGTGGGGAATTTTTTTTCTCTCTTTAAATTCCAGTCAAACTTGCGAGTGATGTGTTCATAAATATCTAAATACAACTGATGACTATAATGACAGTCAGTATATTTTACAATTACATACTTATGAAAATTATCACTTTAAAGGCTTATGTGCGTCGTACAGAGCTAAAGAAACGGAAAAAAGTTTGCCTGCTAAGGGAAGAGAATATATTATACTGTTCGTAACTATAATTAGTCAGTTTATTTAACTTGATCAAACTTTATACTGGGATACTCTCTAACGTCTCGTTTATAAATAGTGCTTTTTTTATGTTTAAATCAACGTTAGGATGAAAATTTTAATAGTTTTACTGAATCATGAAATAGTAATTTAAAACGGTTATTTTATAATTTACACCAGGTTCGTACTTTTATATTAACATTACCTACCTTTATACAAATATATAATTGTGTGAATCCTAGTACATGTACTAAATTATAGCCTTTGCGTGTCAAGAAGGGAAATATAATAGTAACCTGTCACATACGAAAATTTTTCGAATATCCATTTTTTTTTTCAAAAGAACTTGAGAAAGTTTGAAAATTTTGGGTTTTTCACAAAGATAATTGAAGGTTTATCGAAATTAAACTGACAGTCAAACTGCAAAGGGATGTTGCGATAAAGAAAGAGAGAGAGTGAAAGGGAAAATGGCGATACGTGATCAGCTACCGTATATATGTGATTAGCTGGCCACTATCTACACACCTACAAATATATGTGCATTTACAAATAAGTTTGTACAGCTATGTCAACTTGTTTCTGCTCGAAAGTTTGCAAAGCTGTACTCGCATGGGTTTCAGTTTCCCGAGTGTACATTTATTAGGAGACAAATGTAATCGTATGAATTATCGATTTTGATTTATTGTATGTGGAACGTGAATAATTTGGATATTTATTTAAAAGACCTATTTCGTAACGTTTGATATTACGTATTATATTTTTAATGATAAATAGCCATTATATTATCCAGGTTAAACGAATACGAGACGCGCTGTTACCGTTGAGAAAATAAGTAAAGGTTTATTAATTTGTTGCTTGTCATTATTTGCATTTCATGATAATATTCACGTACCATTTAAATGCCTGCTGTTTACACGAATATTTAGCCTATTATATTGTGTTCGCCGATAATATCCTTATAATTTATTACACAATAAAGGTTTTTACATTTCATAGAAATAGGTAAAATTTTAAAGATTTACATTAAAAAAAACACTTTAATTTATTCTTGTTAGTTTTATTACTCGTACATTAATTGACTTGCGTATAAATACAAAATTTGCTGATATTCAATAAAGGTAATAATAAACTTGAAATTTTTATACTGTGATTAACATTCAAGTACTATTTTCTTTTATCATAACATACATACATTTTTTTTAAATAATAAAGTCTTATGTTTATATAAAGGATCTAGGTATCCTTTTTCTTTTACAAAATGCATTATAAAATTTATGTTATTGACGATTGAATAACCGAAACTATAGAAACAAAACTAGGATTACACATTCAATCATTGAAACTCTTCTTTTTTCTATGAAAAATAAAAAAAAAACTAAAACAAGAACACGTCAAAAAGAAAAACAATCGCAACAAACCGCAAAGCAGTAAACAATCGACTAAAACCCTGATGCTTTAAACCGGGCCTTTATACACACCGACAATCCCTCTATAACAAAGCCATAAAAATCGAAGCGTAAAAAAAAGTTCGAACAGCCGGTGCGAACAAAAAAAAAAAAAAAAAAAGAAAAAAAAAGCGCGCGCGCGAGAAAGAGAAGGTCCAAAAGGCGTGTAAATTGCATATCGGCGGAAAGTGCATAGCGAGGGGCGCTCGGGATACGGGTGAAAATGGATTAATCGGGCGCGCGCGTTGTCCGAAAACGGCCTCGTTTTCCCCGGCACTTAGCCGCTGCACCGGCACTAGCGATATACACGAGTTTACGAGAGAACGGATGAGTGAGGAGGGGACAGGTGCTCGGGCATGTGCCTTTTCGCAGCCGTTTGTATACCTGTCGATATGGCTTTACGAGGGTTTCCAAAACTCTCCTTCTCTCGGCGCCCCTGACCTTTTGTGCGTGTGTCCGCGCGTGCCTCTCACGCTCTCTCTCTCTCTCTCCCCGTCATCCCGGTCTATCGCTCCAGAGCTCCGATTCTTTCCTTCTCTCTTCGTTTTCTCTCTCTCTCTTTCTCTCTTTCGAAAATTACTGGGAGCCAAAAGGCACCTGTTGATCCGTGGGCAGAGTTGCTCTCTCGTCCAGGGCGTATCGGTTACCCAATGGGACCGAGGTTTTCGGTTACCTGCCCTGGACTTTGCTTTTCTGCCTCTCTCGCTCTGCTCCTTTTCTCTATACCTTTCTCTTTTCCCTTGGGCTGCTGCCGAGAGAGAGATAGAGAGAGAGAGAGAGAGAGAGTCAGAGAGAGGCTCTCTCGCGGGCCCGGGGCCGAATTCGGTTACACACGAAAAACCGGCTCGTCCGCGCTCTTTTCCTTCTCCTCCTCTCTCCCTCCTCTCTACACCCCGGCGTCGGCGTGATGCTATCGGGCGAAGCCTCGAGGACTCGTCTCTCCCCGTCGGCGACTATACAACGACGACGACGACGACGACTGTGGCGACTGCGACGGCGACAGCGGGGAGGTCCGCGTCCGGCATTACATATATCTTCAATTAGTACAGGAAATAGAGACATTTTTTCGACAAAAAATCGAGACCGGATCGGACATGGTTTTTCATTTAGGGGGGGTTAATACCAATATTTTAAACC